>CANXYC010196297.1:0-104343 GCA_948193065.1 Aleurites moluccanus | reverse complement strand
TGCTCGATTGTGATTGATTGCGTCCTTTTCTACCACCTCTAGTTACTAGTTCTCATTTCCTTTTGCACCTCCCCTTTTTAAACTTTTTTTCTACTAGCCATCTTCACCTTAATCAAATGACTGAAAGACAAATAAAAATGCGTTAAAAGAGTGTTGCACACATATGATAAATTAACAATCTCACATGGCATGTATTTCTTAAAATTTTGATCTTGTATGTTTTTCTTTTCTCCTGCACAAGCCATGAGTCCCATGAAGTTGTGAACAGAGCCATTACTCGGGGATTTAACGAGGTCTTTTTAAATCCATTATATTAATACGGTTTAGTGATTGAGTGTTTTTTCATAATTCGATGTCTAAGTATTGCTTTGTGCTTTGATGATGAGGGCATATGTACCTATAGAATTATGAAGCGTTTGACAAGAACTTAATTCCATTTTTCCCCAAAGTCTGAAAAAAACTATTTAGATAAAGTTGGACGGTCTGATCTTTTGATTATATTTTGAATAGGAGAAAATCAAAATGCTCTTAAATGATGTAGATTCTAGAATGCTAGGCCTAAAGAAATTTTTATCAGATAATGTGGAAATATTCTTCTTTCTTACGACTAAAAGGTCATATTAAAATATTACAACACTGTTATGTCAATCTCTGAAATTTTGTTTAACGTGAAATTTTTAATTCTTGTAGATAGTTAGGAACTTGACGCTGGTATCATTTGCTTTACTTTTATAGTTTATATATCTCATTTTTTTTTTCCATTTTCGATCAATAAAAATTTATAGTTAGTTAATGTGGAAAAATTAATCATGCTTAATCATTTCAATCAAACTAGAGTTTTCAACCAAAGCTTTTAGATCTATGCAGCAGAATAAAGCACGATACTTTAGATTCATTATCCACTGCATTGGCCTAGTTTGTAAAGTGGAAGCCCAAATCAAAATAACGAGGCGGCTAAAGTTGGAAGAAAATAACTATGGGCTTTGCATAGCATACAAAAGATTCTCATTCTGCTAAAAGCCTTTAACCACTTCAATAAGTTTCAAACCTCCCAACCGGCCCACAAATATATATATATCTTCAATCTTGGGTGTTTCTTTCATTTAAATCTTTCTTTTAGCATTGGGAAAGAGGTATTGAAATTTGAATATATTATCATACTATGCCTAGGTGTGTTCTTTTATACAGGGTAGAAGCCAAGAAAATAATTTTGGATGAGCAGAAAATTAATTTTATATAAAAGTTTAAATTTCAATGAATTAGGTAAAAAAAAATTTATAAATTAATAATATTTTTAATTAATTTTAAGTGTGCCGATTATTAATTTTATATAAAAATTTAAATTTAACATGTCAAATAATTTTTTTTTTATAAATTAATTAATTTTTTTTTTTTGTCGTTGGGTGGTGGAAACTCATTGGCTACTTGTAGGACTCCGTTCCTGGACCTTAGATTCACATCTATACATATTTGGATACCCTTGAAAAATTTATAAATTTTAGATTTTTAGTTGAGTGATTATTAATATTCTGTGAAAAACTTTAATGCAAAGGGCATCATTTGACCAATAAATTATATAAATAGTCATTTAAAATAGTTGTTCATTTACATTTTTTTTATGACCTTTTACTTTAAAAAATTAAATTAAATTTATTTTAAAGACAACTCATAAAAAATTAAATTAAATTTATTTTAAATACAACTCTATTTAAAATGGATCTAAAATTAAATATCGAAATATGAACTAGGCAAAAATTTAGCAGAATGTATAGCTCGACTGTATTTATAGATTTTTTTTTTTTTTTGAGATGGAATATATTGACTGTTAATCTTTTCTGGCTTTGTGCCTTTATTGAGGTGACTAAAAGGACATAGCGTCCGGCGAATCTTAGGCTGTCAAGTTGGTGGATTTCGTTACTCGATATAATGGATGTTGTTCCATGTACATGAGAATAATTAGCAAAAATCTCATATGATAGAAAAATAAAAGAAAAAGAAAAGAGCATTGCTGCAATGGTGGAGGCTAGCATAAAAAAATATTTAGATATGAATTTATTATATATATTGCTTTAAATTATATATGACGTTATACGTACATTTAAAAAAATTGTCCCATCTTTCTTATTCCCTACATCCAATTTGGATTCATAAGAAAAAAGAAAAATAAAATAATTTTTTATTTGGAAATATTAAAACATATATTTTATTTATATTTTTCATTCTTATCTTATATTTTAATTTTTTTTTAAATTATTTTTCCCAAACATCGGGGACACGATAACGAGTGAAGAAAATGTGGTAATTAGTGATTAGAAAGAAAAATGAGCGGCCAAAGAGTGAGCTTATAAAAAGCATATCTATGAACGAACTCTCCTTGGCCTCTTCCAACCAGTACTCTTCTAAAAGGAATCTCATCGTAACATTTCCATATCCAACAGTAGATCTCTGTTCTTTCTTCTGTTCATTAATTTTCAAACGTCTCTCTCTCTTTCTATAAACTAGTTCTTCTTCTTTTTTTTCTTTATTAAATAATCAAAAATTCAAAGAAAACCGGGAAAATTAGAAAATATGTTAAAATCATCATCAGAACTCCCAGATTGTTTCTATCAAAACCATCCAGTTCTAATTTCCCCAAACATCTCAACCCCAAACCATTCTCTATATCTCTCCAATCTTGATGATCAAAAATTCCTTAGATTCTCCATTAAATATCTTTACCTTTTCAAAAAATCTGTGACCTCAGATATCTTGAAATATTCACTTTCCAAACTTCTTGTTCATTACTATCCTTTAGCTGGCAGGTTGAGAACTACCACTCTTGACGATCAAAAACTTGTAGTTGATTGCAATGAACAAGGTGCTCTTTTTGCTGAAGCTTTCATGAATATTACTGCTCAACACTTTCTTCAACTTTCTCCCAAACCAAACAGGTCTTGGAGAAAACTTCTTTATCAAGTTGAAGCTCAATCCTTCTTGGATATTCCTCTTCTTGTTGTTCAGGTACGTAATTATTACTATTTACTAATTATTCAGTTTTTATTTGATCATCATCTTAATTCATTGCTTTACAGTGTTTGCTCAATTGATCATTTTTTTAATTTCTTGAGTAATTTTATTATTAATTATGTGTCTTGTTAATTAATTAATTCTTGAAATTTTTGGCTGCTCTGTTCCCATAGTGCTTAATTAATGCCTCTGACCTTTCTACTTGCAATCGTGCAATCCGGATAAGTAATGTTGCCTAAGCAACACATTTTGGAGTTGAGGGGCTGCTATCTATTTACATATTAGCAGTCATGTGCATTTTAAATATTTAAAATTTTTTATAAAATTTTTAAAATTTTAGAATTTGATATTATTTAATATAATAAATTCAATGATATATTTTTTTATGTTAAATAAAAATCAAATGATATTTAAAATTATATTATCATTATATCAAATATTATCAAATTATAATTTATAAAAAATTTTAAATATATAAAATATGATACATGAAAAATTATTATATAATCATACACAATAATCTTTTCAATCCACATTTTGGTATGTTTTGATATTTTGAAGATTTCAAAGCGTTTTTTATTATGATGTATTGAATTTTTAATTTTAAATGAGAAAATAATAATATCTTACTTATTTAAATTGAATTTCTTTTAACTTATATAAATTTTAATTGATAAATTTGAATTTTTGATTTAATTATATTAAAATATAATTGTAAAATTATAAGTTCAAATTTTAATTAAGCTCAGATTAGAAAAACAAAACTAAAAATGTAAACGTTGAAGAAACAATGTTGGGTCTGTTTAATGATAAAAAATTATGAGAGGATCTACATATATTTATAGAAGAAGAAGAAGGAGAAGGAGAAGAAGAATCATGAAACGTTCCTGCTAATATTAGTAAGTTAAAATCATTTCTTTTTAAAATTTAAATGTATTGCTCCAATTTTTAGTTTTTTACCATTTGCAGGTAACGAATCTACGGTGTGGAGGAATGATCTTGTGCACCGGCATTAATCACTGTCTATGTGACGGCATAGGCAGTTCCCAGTTCTTACATGCATGGGCCCACATAACCACAAAACCGAATCTTGATCTCCCAATTTTGCCAATTCATATCCGAAACGTGTTAAAACCCCGTGATCCCCCACAATTACCCTTCACACATCCCGTTTATGTCAGAAATGCCCCTAATATTAAGGACCCCAACTCATCTGTGGGGCTTAACCAGTATTTACAATCTCAGCCATTGGTGCCCACTTCCTTAACCTTCACCACCACCCATATCATCCACCTCAAGAGGCAGTGTATACGTTCCCTAAAGTGCACTGCCTTCGAAACACTTGCGTCACACACGTGGCGCTCCTGGATTAAAGCTTTGGACTTGTCACCTTCACTTAACGTCAAGCTTCTTTTCTCAGTTAACGTCAGGAAAAAGTTAATCCCAGAAATGCCACAAGGGTATTATGGGAATGGTTTTGTGCTAGGGTGTGCTGAGACCATTGTCAAGGATTTGGTCACTTGTAATTTGCACCATGCGATCAAGTTGGTTCAACAAGCTAAATCAAGTATAAATGATGATTACGTGCGATCCATGATTGATTTGTTGGAGGATAAAACAGTAAAAACAGATCTTTCTGCGAGTTTGGTTATTTCACAGTGGTCAAAGTTAGGATTAGAAGAATTAGAATTTGGAGAAGGGAGACCATTGCATATGGGTTCTTTAACTAGTGATATTTACTGTTTGTTTTTACCAGTTATCGGTGATATCGATGCAGTTACCGTGCTCGTGTCTGTGCCGGAGAGTGTGGCTGGCAAGTTCGAGTATTATATGAAGGAAGATTTTTGGGATAAAGAAGCCAATGGTTATCATCGTGCAGACGAAAATGGATTAATTTGAAAAACCTTATTAATTATATATATATATATATAGTGTTATTGTAAGTGTGTAAAAGTCAGGAATGTCATTATTCCAAGTACTTATAAAACTTATACGAGAAGTGTTGCTTGTGGTGGAGGCTTACCTTATTCCCATGATTTTGAGTTATATTTTCAATGTTTCTATGATCGATTAAAGAAAGTTCTTTCAACCACTACACTTGTATATTTCTGTGCGCATGTTAATGGAGAAATCATTCATGTGCACATGAAAATTGTATTTGTTCTCTTGTAGTGTTATATGAAATTATTAATTTTTAAAATATGTGATAAATATATTATTTTCAAACACATCAACTACATTTAATAATTTTATTATTTATTTTATTATTCACTAATTTATTACATATATGAAAAGTTGTAAAAGAGAATTAATAATTATGTATGCACACCGAAATATAACTTAACAGAAAAATTATATTTTTATAAGTAATAAACTCATAATCGATTTTCCCTCCTCAATACTAAAAAAAAAAACTACACAAAATAATTTCAATAATCAAATATTTATCATTATTTAATATAATTTTTTTTAAGGTTATTGATTATTTTGATTAATTACATGGTTAATTCACACTTAATTATATGCATAGTTAATTCACATTTAATTGTATGCATAGTTATCATCATCATCATCCCCATTGTACTGATCATTTTTAATATCTTGAAGACGAAACTATGAGATGTTTTTTAGAATAAAAAAGTTCATATATCAGTTTGTTAGTATTAAGTTATGTGGAACCAAGTATAGGGATAGGTTAATTAATATTCAATTAGAAATAGAATAATTAAAAATTTAATGAGTTTCTATTAGAGTCATTAATTAATTTTGTTATGCATCCATAAAATTCTCATTTTTTTCCTGTATAATTTATTTGTGATTCAAAGGTACAAAAAAATAATTATGAATTCATATTTTTTAAATCGTGAAATCATGGTAATATTATGTTCAACTTCTAATAATCAAACCTCAAAACTCTCAGATCTCACAGTCTCAGCTTTGATTTTTTAGATTGTAGCCATATATCCATTAGTATTTTACATTGATTAAATGATTAGAATTATCATAAACTCTGCTAAGCATTGAAAACATGTCAAACCCTGATGTAGCTTATCTAGACACTTTCAACAAAATACTAGATCTATTGGACACTACCAAGCCTGACTTGGTAGGTCTATATCTTAAGTAATTAATTTATATATGTATATATAATACTATAATAGTGTATAATTAATTTATTGTGATTTTTTCTCACTGAATTCTTTATTATTTAAAGAAGAAAAAAAAAAGGTGGCTTTAATTTCTGTGTTGAACGCGTTTCATAATAAAAATATATTTAATTCCTATTTTTTATATTTATAATATTTTTTATTATTCATTTAATTTTTATTTAATACAAAAAATATATCGTCGAATACTACTAAATTATAACTTTTAAAAAATTTTATAAAAATTTTCAGATAACCATGATATGACATATAAAAAATTACAATTACACATAAATTATCTGAACCAATTCAAATTCTAATGGCAATTATAAACTTATTTTCTTATCCAACTACCAAAACAAGCAATAGTACAATATTTGGCCATAACCTAATTAATGATGATCACATAAATTAATGGGCTTGTATAAGGATTGATGTATTAATTGTGTGCTATGGCCACCTCATTTGCATATAATTGGATATATTTTCAGATCTATCTTATGCATACACCTCATCAGCTGGTACTGGCAGGGAGAATCAGTTACATAAGAAATTAAAAAGAATCAACTTAAGTAATTGTACGTATTCGATCTTTAAATTAATAATTTTTATTTTTATTTTAATGATAGGAGAATTAAGTTCTTAACGTTTCGTCATACCAAGAAATAAAACTGGTGATTAAATTAATTATTAGATGTAGGTAGTGTATTTTGTTAATTGGACGACTAGGCCACCACTAGGCTTCTGTATAGACCAACATGAGAGATGGTGCTTTATTACTGTATAAAAAGATATATAGGATTCCAAACATGACTCTTTAGTTGGTTCCACATTTTACACTATGAGATTGTTTGGTTGGCCAACTAAACACTTCTAATTGCTGATTTTCAATATGCGCATCGCCAATTGAGAAAATTTATAATGTTTGGTTGGCCAACTAAAAACTCCGATTATGATAAAATTTTTTTTTAGTCGACAAATTTCATAAGCAGTTATAAGTTATTTTTATCAATTGGCGATTTGACAATCGCATTTTTATACTAATCGCACATTTAGCCATCGCTCTACCAAACACCTTCTATATCTTCTGTTAGTCGCATCTTATTATTATTTTATATTGGCTACATTTTTTTTCCCCTTTAAAAAGCTAATTTTATTTGGGATAATTATTTAATGAAATATATATTGAAGTCTTATCCAGCATCAAAATAAAATTAAAATAAACAATAATTGTAAAGAACCACACGCCCACATGATTTATATGTGGGGTTTAACCATTGACTCCTTAGAAAACAATTCTGGAAATTAATTATATTCCATTAGGATTTAGGCATATTGGAATCCACACATTGTTGGATTTGATGGTGCCTGAGCCTTAGCCTGACGTTACGTTATGAATTATGAAGCGGCTCACAGATTACAAAAAAAATTGGACACACATTATACACTAGGCACTAATTAATTTCATCAGCACTATATATATAAAAAAACTTATCTCACAATCAATAAATTTTACCTTATTAATAACTATATAATAAATTTAATTGCTCCAAAAAATTTATTAATTTCTCATTCTTTCGCTTTAATAAATAATATTTCTCCATTGAATAATATAAAATTACTTTTTATAGCTATATCTTAACTTATAGAAACTTTTTATTAGTATATTGATTGAATATATATATATATATATATATATAGTCATAAATTTAAAGCTCGATAATTCTTTAATTATTTAAAAATTGTTTATAATATTAAAAAAATTATAATTAAAATATTATAGACAATGTTTTGAAAATTGACCGTGGTAGATATATCACGAAGAAGATGGCAAATGGGACAAAGAAAAATAGGGAAAAAAAATTGATTGGACAAGTAAAATTGATAGTTAACAATGATGTAGGCCTAACTGAGGTGATTAATTAGAGGTGGAAAATAGAAACCACAAATTCTAAAACGCAATAATCACTTCACTTTGATTAAATGTGGGTTTGAAATTAATTGAAAGCATACATCGAAAGCTGTCGGCAGGCTATTTATATATTCAGTGATAATTAATGAAATGGAAAATGAAACATAAAGAATCTTGGGCAAGTGACATTGATATCTTCCTATAAACAAGAGAATGGAAGAAATTCATTTCCCTTCACCATCTTTCATCACTTGCATGGACTTTTAGCCATGAGTTGTTGTCTTAGGGACAACTTGGAGAGTATTCTTTTGACCATACATTGTATTATGTAATTTTCTATCTCCACAAGTATAGAATTTTTGCTCCCTCATTTCTATCATATTTTGTACTATATAACAATTCTATAATAAATATAAGATTTTTCGATTTTATTGAGACATGGGAACTTTAATTATGTATTTATTTAATTAAAACTGCAGCAGCTAAGACTTTGGAATAGTAATTTAAAGGATTGAAAATTTTATTTTATTTTATTCTTTTGTATCGTATAGAAAAAATAGAAAGAATTTAAGCATGTATTTAGTAATTGAAAATATGAATATTTTCATTTAAATTTTATAGTTAAAAATATGAATTTTGAGATAATTTAAGTGGAAGAAAAGGTTTCCATTTTGTTCCTTGACCCAAAACATCATAAACTTGTTCTCCATTGCATCGTGACAGTCAATTCCTGCTATTCAATTTTTTAACTTTAAAAATTCTTTTATTATCTTATATATAAATACTACAAGGTAATTGAATCCATTTGATGAGGCCCAAACAAATCCATATATTTGGGCTTATAGATTCAACTCCATGTCAGAGATTGGTCTAAAAAGTTTTTTTTTCCTTTGCTGTGCCTTAAAAGTGGGGCACTGATGCAGCCCAACTTAGTAGTTACAAACTGGATCGTTCCTATTGTGGGAAGTATTAACCATTAAGCACGTCAACTACAAACTGACAAAACTCAAAACCACGAGTCAATAAGCGCGTAAAAAGACGCTTCACGGTTCTCGTCTCGTTATAAAGAGGTTTGGATTTGTGTTGAGATAGGTATTTACTCCTACTTGGGCACTTGACTTCTAATTATTATTAGTTCCTTTATATGATTTAGGAGAAAAAGTAAGGGAAACAAATCAGAGAAGATGCTTGTGAATGAGAAATAGATGAGAAGGACGATAATTGGCCAATCTTATCTCCTTTCCCATTTCACTTTCCTTTCCTAGTCCCTTTTGCCCTTTCACTATATCCTTTTCTCTCTCTGTCGTACCAAACAAAGTGATGAGCTTCCCTTTTCCAAAATCATCTAATAAGCAACTTTCATTTCCTCTATAACTCTCCCTATTCACTATCGTTTTGCTTCTGCTTACTGATTAAGCTTTCGAAACAAGTATCTATATATCTTTCCTTTTAAATTATTAAGTTGGCTTATTATGATAATGTATATATAATTTGTCTTTAATCAAATTATATATATATATATAGACAAGAAAGTGTGGGAAAGCATGTGGAGTTAATTTGGGATGATTTTTAAAATTTTTTAAAAACAAGAATATATGGTATGTTCAGGTTGCCAGAGGGAATGAAACCCTAAAAT
The DNA here is from genome assembly GCA_948193065.1 of Aleurites moluccanus. NCBI lineage: Eukaryota > Viridiplantae > Streptophyta > Magnoliopsida > Malpighiales > Euphorbiaceae > Aleurites > Aleurites moluccanus. The sequence goes on along the minus strand of CANXYC010196297.1, from coordinate 94,643 downwards.
AGATTATAGAAAGATGAGAGTGGGAATCAAAGAGAATATATTTATGGGATGAGTGGGCATAGAAAGCAAAGGAGGGAGCAATTAATGGGGCCCCCCTCTTCAGTCTTCTCCCCATAGTTTTGGATTTTCATGCCCTAAATTTAGACAAAGCATATATTCTCCGGTTCCAATGACTTTGTCTTCTTCTTAGACACCTTTAAAATCCTCTGCTACTTTGGACCTCCTTTTAATAAGGGCTTTTGCTTTGTATTTGACACCGTTTTGCTAAGGAAAAATCATTCGTCTCTTTATACCCTAATTATTTACTCTCTCTCTATATACCTCTAATAAACATCATTTCATCACCGTTCACCAACCAATACCAATGAGACTCTAAATAATTGCAAACAAAATGAAACCTTTTCTATTACATATAATTAATTAGGTAACTAAAAAGACAATTACTTTATAACTTTGATTTCAAATGAGATTCTAATTTAAGACTGAAATAATAATTTATTATAATTTAATCTGTTAATTAACATAAATATATTTTTTTTAATGGTCCATTTGAATGATAAAGATTTGGACATTAGATTTAAATTTGGAGCAAATCTCTTATTTAAATTATTAAAATTAAGTTGATTTAAATTTAATTTAAATATTTAATAAATCCAACTTTTTAAAAATTTAATATTTCAAATATATATTTTTACCTAGTTATTTCAAATCTATTATCTTCGTTTTTAACCTAAAATCTATATTTTTTTTTTCAAATTTAGAATTTAAAATGTCAAATTCCTTATATTTTTTAAATAAGAAATTTATAAATTTATAAATTTTAAATTATAAATTTAAAATATAAGATTTGAAATCAAAATTTAAATTTTAATTAATTTTTTTTTACGTATAATTGAGATTTTTATGAATATGAAAGATGGTAATTAACCTATTATTAATTGATTGTTATATGGTATCGTATCACTATATATAGTATACACAAATATTGATTTTTGGTTTTCGCAAATATTAATTTCTACATATCAATATTAAAGATATTATTTGAAAAAAGGGTGTAATTTTAGGATGAACTAATATAGTAAAGTGCCAGCAAATGCAAAACCAATTAAGTTAGTGGGTCTTTGACCTATGGTTGACTGCCTAAGACAAGGAAAGTTTTTTCTACTTATAACGGTGTCATATGGACCCTCTAAAGTCATCAATGGTAGCAAATCTTTTAGAGACTTATATAATTATAACAATAATTATTATTATTAATGCTATGGGTGGCTAAGCAACTATCTAGATAGCTATATAGGGTAATATATATCCATTATCCTCTTAATTAATTAATTACAGTACTCTTAATTTGTATTTTTTCTTCTCTAATTTTTATATTTCCTTTTTAAGTCAAAACAATTTTTTATACTATATATATATATATATATATATATATATATATATATATATATATATATATAATTTCAGTTGATAATTACCAAAGCACTTGCAAATTAAGGAGGATTTAAGGGGAGCCATATAAAAGGACATTGATTTTCAAATGACCTTTTTCTTCGATCACCAGTTCAACTTTTTGTATATGATCATTACTCCTTTTGAAGGAAAAGATAATTACATTTGAACAAATTAACATTTAATTATTAGACTATCTGTAATCAGTTGTTTAAGACAAAATAAAATTATATTAGAAAAATATTAATTAATTAATATAAAAATAAGTTGCATGAGAAAAAATAAGAGATATTGATAGAGTTATATTTTATTATAATTATTATAATTCTAAATGATAGGTTTCCACCTGTCACTTATTTATTTTATTTTTAAATTTATTTATTTAATATTATATGAATTTTTAATTTTTAGACACTCATTAAAAAAATCGTTAAATTTTTAATTTATAAATCTCTTGTTTGGATAGGATAAATAATTTTAAATTAAAAAAAAATAGAAATTTTAAGTTAAAGGTAAATATAATAGATTTAAAATAATTAGATTAAAAAGAATATTTGAAATATTTAATTTTTGAAATGTTAAATTTAACTAAATATTTGAATTGAATCTAAATTTACTTAATTTTAATTATCCAAACAAGAGATTTAGTTCAAATCCGAATCCATGATCCAAATTATTGTTTTCCAAACGTACTATTAATTTAATTGAATATCATCTTGGGAATTTTCATATTTTGAAATATAATAGAATTCATTTTTTTAATTTTTCTAAAAAATTAATAATAATGTACAAAATATTAATAATTAAAGGAAAATGCACTTAAATACACGTTGCATTCTAGAGACGGATATTTGCAGATTCATGAAAGTGAGAGTAACCATTAAAAATTTTCAGAACTTAATTATATAAATATATATGCTCGACGCATCAATTTAATTAAATAACAACCTTTTTCTTGTCTTTTCTTTTCCAATTGAATCTGGGAAGGGTAGCAAATTTACGAAAGCAGACCAACTAGAGAAAGGTCGAAAAGCTTTGAATAAAGAAGAATTGCTTTGAGAGTGGAAAAAAGAAAATAAAAATAGAAAAATAAAGAATTAGAGAGGTAGGCATGCTAATTAAGGGTAAAAGCAAAATTTTTTAAGCTTTGCCCATACTCTGATCTCACATTCTCCCATCAACTTTTCGACTGATGTGAACCTTTGTGGGGTTGAACATTTTATTATTATAGTCATTCTTTTATGGAATGACAGCTTAATCATTCTTAACCTTTCTTAATTAATCTCTTTTTTTTTTTATCCCCTAACAAGCAAACAAAAGCATATAAATATTAATTAATTATTTTTCTTAAGATGTATCGAATTAAAGTCAGAAAAAGGTATATGTAATTAAAAGTAGAGTCGTTCCCATAATTCAATCGTTCAATTATAATTAATTATACAAAAATCTTTCTGTACATAATTAAAAAAAGGAGAAAAAAGAGTAATAAAAAAAAATATGTAGAGATCGATACAGGGTTTGTAGGTCACAAAATTAATATAGTGTAGTAGTGCTCGGTTCTTTTTGTTTGCCACTAGGAGATATGATTGAAATTAGATCATTCTGCCAAGCATAATGATGAAGGTTTTGAAAAAACAAATGTATATGAAAATGAAACTATATTTAATTTTCTTCGATAGCATTTAATGTATATCTTGTTCCCCCAACCCTTTTTATTTTCTATTTTTATCTTTTTCTTTACAAAATTATATATATTTGACAAAGTATCATTAAAAAGTAATAAATCAAGCAGAATTAAATTAATAAATAAATAAATAAAAAATTAATTATCAGTATGATATAAATATAATTATAATTAAATACTATTTTATCAAAATAGCTATTTTTTCTCATTCAACTTGTTTCTAAATTAATTTATTTTATTTGAAATAAATACCATGTTTGTTTATTTAATTAAAAGGCATTATAGTGGGAAGGGATGCATTTAATTAACCCGTACAATAACGTAATAGAAGTTGAAAAGTTTACAAGTCATCTTGATTGATTAACTAAAAAAAGAAAATTTTTTAAGTGGATTTAATCTATTTATAAATTAATTAATAATGATCTGAGATATTAATATGTTAATTATAATATATATTCATAATTAGTTAATTATTATATTAATCTCATAAGTCATTATAACTCGATAATATTTAATTATTATTAATAGTTCATAATCTTATGAGAAGAATTAAATTCACTTAAAAGATGTAACTTCATTAGTTAAGATACAACCTTCAATTTTATAAAAATTATTTTCATAAAAGCTAATTAAATAGAGTAAAAAGATCTACTGCTCGGAGTGCTTATTAAGCACAACAATTAATAGATTATTAACTGTTTTCATATTTGATGCGGTGATAAAATTATATTGAATTATTATTATATTTATTAATTAATTATTTTAGTAAATATAAATATAATAATATATTTTCTTTTTATAATGTAATATATTTGCATATATTACTTAAGGAGAAAAGTAATTTGACATACTATTAAGTTAAATATATTATTTATAAAGTAAATCACAATAGATAAATACTTTTTATAATTTTTTTAAGCGTACCTAAGATTCAATTTTAAATAAAATTTGAATTTATGATACATTTTCTTTTTGATAGTAAAGTAAAATGGTTATAGTAATAGAAAGTTCATAATACAATAATGAGCATCATTAAGAGTAAGTGTATACAGATGATACAAGATTGGATGATTCAGAACCACTAGACAAAATTTTATGATTCAGTAGAAAGAAAGGAAGAAAGAATAAGGAAAGGTAAACTAGGTAGCTATATAGCTACAAGAAACCCTTATTAATATTGCGGATTCATGTTAAATTTATATATACTTACAAGGACACCCCTTAGACATGTAGGGCGAAGAGAGAGAGAAAGCATATGGTTGGCAACTTGGCATCATTATTATTTTCTCTTCTTTCTCAGAGCCTTTGTTGAAAGCCTTGGGATCGAAGGCAGAGATATCTTAATCATATCATAGAGGAAATATAATCATATCCCTGTAATTGCAGACAGTGCAAATACATATATACATATATATTGTTTGAGAGGAGAAGCTACAAGAAATAAAAAATTAAAGTGAGAAGAGGAGAAGGTATGGAGAGATGGGTTATTATTGATGGTGCGTTTTCTTTATTTTGAAGTCTACTTTAAGAAGGAAACTTGAAAGAGTAAAGAGCAAAACTGAGAAAAAGAAAGTGGATACCAAAAAAGCAACTATAGTATGTATGTGGGTTGTCACCTGAACAACTATTTCTTTGAATAGAGTAAGTGAGGGTTAGATTCCTGCTGGATCAAGGCTATGGATACCTACCTATATTCTTGTTTAAATTTTTAAAATTTTTGTTATCTTCTTGGGATTTTCAAGACCCTTTAATTTTTTTTTTCTTTTTTTAAAAAATAATCTTTTCATCATGGAGTCTGCTAATCTCTATCAACAGCATCATCAGCTTCAACTTCAAGGCCAGCTTGTCCTTCCCTCTTCTTCTTTATTAACTTTCCCATCTACTAATGAAGCAACTGCAAATTCTGCAATTGCAAGCCCCCACGCTTGGACCCAAAACTTCACTTTGTAAGTTCTCTCTCTGAAACTTGAATTTAGCTGTTCCCCAGTACCATCATGAGCCAACTTTTAGATTTGGAATCTCTTATCTTTTCTCTCTCTCTTTTTTTTTCCCTTTTCTGGGTTTTGTTTTTCAGTGTCTATTTAGATAGATGTTCGTTTGAAATAATTGGGTAATTGGGCATTTGAATTTGAGTTTTAGGAATAGAATCATAAAAAATAAGCATAATAACAAATCACTATTTGTCGGAATTCATCCTTATTGATTTGATTTGATGTACATCAATCAGAAATTGCCTAGAGATAAAATTCTCTCTCTATTTTTTTTCTTGTTAATTATAGTTGATATTAACTAGGGTTTGTTGATTTCCTTTCACATAAAAACATTATTCAATTCAATTTAACATTTAAAAAAAAAAAAAATCCAGGAGCAGTAGTACTATTGGAGCAGCAGGTAACTTGAACATTCGTAACTGCAATGGAGCGAGCTTAAATCAAAGGCAGAAAAGTGAGGCAAAATTCTTTCCTCTCAACAATTCCATGATCCATCAAGACTTGAGCTTCAACTGGAACCAGTCTACTCACCATGACCTACAACAAATTTCTAAAACCAAACAAGAGTTGTCGTCTTCAGATTCTTTCCCCAAATTTACTGACATGTTAAACACTAGTAGTCCGTCAAATATTATTCATCACGCAGATTCTTCTTCTCCCACATCCTGCTATATTAAAGATGACCAAAAAGATCATAGTATAACTGATCTCAGCGAGAAGCTCTTGCTTAAGACTATTTCTTCTGGTTTTCCGATCAATGCCCATAATCCGTTTTTTCCACCTCAAATTTACACTAGCTTTGGAAGTTCCATATCCAGCAGAGGCAACTTTAGTCAGATATATCCTAGTATTAACGTTTCCAATTTGAACTGCTCACCGCCCACATCTATCTCTCCCAGTAGCTCCTTTGACATCAACTTGCAGGCGTTAGATCTCTTAACCTCTACAAGATTTAGTGATAGTTTTGGCCATCTTTCTCATCATAATGATAATCTTGCATTACATAATGGTCTTGATCGAGTGCAGCAATCTACTCATATGCCATCATGTAGCCCTAGTAAAGTGAGTCTTCTTCTTCTTCTTCTTTAATTAATTAATTGAACTGGGTTTGAATTCTATTACTATTAAGTCAAAACTTATTAATTAGTTATAACTTTTGAATTTCTGAATGTTATAGTGCAATAGAGAAGTGTAATTAATTGCTAACTCTAATTTATTTTCTTTTAAAATAGAATATATATATTATGTGATATCAAGAATCAACCTTTATTTTTCAACTTTAAGAAATAAATGCAAGACTAGTGTAATTAAAAGAAATAATATATAATTAAGTGTTATTAAATTTTTTTTATCTCCACCCTTTATTATTGGAAAAAATTGAAAAGAAGAAACCCTTCAGTATTCTTTAGCAAGTTAAGTATGTATATATGTTGTGGCAGCAAAAGAGGTGCACCTTCAGGCTTCAGCTTTAAACACTAATCTCTTTATCAGAAGAACCAGTCTTTATTAAATCATTATTATTAATTACGAGAATGACTTCTTAGTGACCATTCCACTATTTTTTTTTTCATGGGTGTTTGAATTTCAAAGTTATCCTCTTTCACTGCCAATGAACTAAGAGAAGTAAAGAGGCCCAAGAACAGCTTGATGAAGCCAAAGGCAGATCAAACTGCTCACAAGAAATCGCGATTGGAGTCACGCGCTTCCTGCCCTCCCTTTAAGGTGCAAAAGTGATTAATTTCATTAATTAATTATATATATTACATGGATTGTTAATTTTCTCTTAAGCTAATTTTCCCTTTATCTTTGGTATTTCGAACAGGTTAGAAAAGAGAAATTAGGAGATAGAATTGCAGCTTTGCAGCAGTTGGTTGCACCCTTTGGCAAGGTAATTAATCTTTTTACCCAATAAAATAATAAATTCAGGGGTCATAGTTAATTAATAATTTAATTAGTTTATGAGCTAGGGCTCAAAATCGCAATATCAATTTAAACCAGCTAATAATCATGAATCACAATTAGTCCCCAATTGTTGTGTATTAATTGTTGATAAGCTCTCCAGTTGAATTCAAATTTGGAATCTAATTAAAAATTGTTGCATTTTAAAATGATATATAAGATGAGTATGTATATTGACTTGAATTTTAAAAATTAATGTATCAATTTGTTGTTATTTATTTTATTCCATTATATGGATAATATATGAACTGTGAACAATGAAGTAACGTGTAAATTTACATGTGGGAGTTGGAAAAAATTGCAGACAGACACAGCATCCGTACTAATGGAGGCTATTGGCTACATAAAATTCCTTCAAAACCAGGTCGAGGTACTTTCATTTTCACAACATTCTTCTTACATTTGGATATGGCTTCCTAGATATGATATGCCACACTACCAGTACTCTTACACAGTTATATATATATATATATATATATTTTTTAATTTATTTAAATTTGATCATGCTAGAGTCAAATTAAAAATTTTAAATCTATAAAGATGATTTAACATTATAGAACTAAATGATATATTGATATTAGATGCGTTGAATTCCTTTTATACATGTTACGATTTGCTCTAAAATAAATTTTAAATAACTCGTTGTTTTATAATTCAAAATGCTTAATCTATATTATTTTAATAATATTGAATCATATTATATAAATTACTTTTCACTTTCCTATACCTTAAATGTAAGATATTTTTTAAACTGACTTCTGCTTTAGTGCGAATTGTTACACTCTTTTTTTTTTTCTTATAGTGCGATATCTTTATCACAACTCACCTGATTCATAGTCAAGATCCAATTCATAGTTTGTTATTGCTCGAATGGTTCCATTTCGTGCTTTATTTTATTATTAACTCTTTACCTGTTGATCTACTAATTATATATAATCTGACTCTAAGGTGACTTTAATACAATTTATAACAATTTGTCCCAAAATTAACTTCTAAAAACTAGCTGTTTAGGACTCAGTTCTGATATAAAATAACTAACTTTAAGTTATTTAGATAGTATTAATTCGACCAATAAACGAATTTTTACTTCGCTAAACTGACAGTTCAAGTTAACAGTTATTCAAGTGCGGCTTGTTACAATACACTCAAAATAGAATATGTAAAGGACCGTAAGGAATCCCACGTGCTAGGGTTTCAGTATTAAATACTAAGTTTCGTTCAATTTTTGGGTTTTTGTACTAATTATTTTTGCATATACTGACAGTGTTCTCAAAAATCAAATCAAGTATTGAATCACTAAAATAAAATTTAAGTTTCAATTTATAATTTGGCAATTAAGTCATTTGATCGGCTTAAAAATCACACAATTTAATCTCAGCTCAATTAATTAACTATGATCGATCTATTATATTACATACCCTATTAGGTGAAATTCCTATTCCAAAAGGGAAATTAATGAGTGGGACAAGCATGCTTGAGAAGTTAAAGATATATTAATTGCATTATGTTTTAATTATGCTTTCGCTATGTTCATCCATTACACACAGTAATCATCAACAAAAATATTGAAAAGTTAATTGCATTCTAAAAAAAAATAATAATAATTTATAAGCACAAAATATATATATAAAGCTATTTTCTAAACAAAAGCAATCACTAATAATTAATATATAGGCTTTTATTTATTGATGTAAACACATCATCAACGAGTAATTTTCTGAAAATAATATATAGAAACTTAGAATGATTTTTGTATAGAAACTTATAATCTAATCTCTAATTATTTCTTCAAGAAAAAAAAATTTACATTAGAAGTTATACATTTCTGTCCCTTTGGAACACCACAGTTGTGGAAACTTCTCCAAACAAACTAACTTCTTCAGGGTCTAGGGAAGAATTTTCTAAACTTCTAGAAGGTTGTAAGGTTTTTCCCTTTATATTCTATACAGTGAAGAAATTTTAAATTATTAACTAAAATAAAAACCATAGAGAGAGGGAGGAGAAACTACCTCAACACAGAAGTATATCAAGTAGTATTTTTTAGTTTAAATGTATATATTGCAATACAAGAGGATATATATTTACATCTGACAGTCTTGTATCTTTTAAAAATTTCCCATATAAAAAAAAAAAGTTTAAATGGACAGAATAGAACGAATTGACCTAGTTGTCAAAATAGATATAGACGCTAATGTATATGAATATTTAACAGTTTTTTTCTTTTTTTTTTGGCAGACACTAAGCGTTCCATATATGAAGTCATCCCGCAACAAGACCAGTACTCGAACCACGCAAGCAGTAAGTTATATTTCCCTGTTAGCTTAGCCTAAACCAAAGCATGCATGCACTTTAAGACTTATGTGTCACATTCCATTTTGATGCTAAGCTTTCATACATTTCTGCTGTCATCTGTCTCTTATCTGAATGTGTGATGCAACATTTTCTAATCTTTGGCAATATAATTGGTTGGGCTTAAAAGACATCATCTGGCATATCCCAAAGACAGCATTTGGTGTGCCTTTGGGCTTCAAAGACAAAGTACCCTCGTTTGTTTTAACTCTGGGTTTTTCCTGGTCTTAGCTGACTTGATATTTCTGCTATATACTGGTGTTTCTGCTAAATACTAGTTGGCTTTTTTGAATTGTGGCCTTCGCTCTGGGAATCCTGGTCTTTTGCTCATATGCGTCTGTTTTAGTTGGAGTGGTGTAACATTTTGTTCTTTAGGATGCAGTGTTTTGTCCCATCTCATTCATATATCATTTGGGTTTTTATTTCATCAGTTCCTTTACTTATGGATCCACTGATATTTCTTATTAAAGATTGTACACTTCTCAACTATTCAATAATATTAATTTATTTCTTATAAAAAAAAATCCGGATAAATTCCCTGCCAATGTAACATAAACGAATAAAAGTTTAAGTAAAAAGACAAATATAACTTTAAATAAATAATTTTTTGAATTATTCACAAATTAATATTTGTTGGTTATATCAGAACTGAATATATACTCAGTGTAAACAAATACTTTCAACAGTCAAATTGTAACTATAAGGGTTGCAAATTGTTGCTAGTAATATATAAATATGTTAGCCAATTACTATGGACTTAGTAATAGTGCAAAACACAGTTTCAGGGTTCAACTGCGGAGGAAGAAAATGATGAGGCAAAGAAAGATTTAAGAAGCCGAGGGCTCTGTCTCGTCCCATTGTCTTGCATGTCTTACGTAACTACTGATGGCAATGGCGGTCCCGGCGGTGGAGGCATCTGGCCACCTCCTAATTTTGGTGGAGGAACATGATAGTAATGTTTTCTTTTTAATTTTTAAGCGAAGAAAGTAATTCCTGGGAATTAGTTCGTTCTGCTTGTTTTTTTAAACTCCTATTCGATAGGAATTAAGCAGCTATGAGTTGGAAATTTCCGTGTCCTCTATTTTGGTATAGTGGAGCAAGTTTGGTCGTCCTGTAAAATTAAGGATTCCAGGGTGGACCAAATTTGATCCATTAACAATTGAGATAGCGAACATTTATATGTAATTTAATTTTACCAAAACTCCTTTCACACTGTTTTTTACGTTAATTTGTTCAGTTCCATTTTTTATTTTCTTTATTTATGCTTTTGTTTCGCCTTCTTCTTCTTTTTCTTTTTTTTCTGTTTTCCTAAGCTTTAGGCCCATATTCTCTTTATATCCATCAATGGCCCAATAAAAACCTAGTTTCTTCTGGGTTCCAGTATTGCATTGTATTCGGAATGTCAATCCTATTTCCTGATAAGCTGCAGATTGAGGATTCGAAACCACATCAGATAACTAAAAAACCCAACTACTCTTGCCTTTTACATATTCCTTGGGAGTTATAACAAGCCCTCTTGATAAGTGATAACAACATCAAACCACAGCAATGACACTTTGAGGGAGAGAGAATATATATTTTATTTATTTATTTATTTTTTATTAAATCATTCGATATCCAATTATTATTGACTAATCCGATTTTGAACAAAATATTGATATATATTTTTTATTTTTTGTAGTAAGAGAGGATATTATAATTTTTGAGATTTCCATCTAGTTTCTCCCATCGATAAAAATGGATATATATTTTTAAAAATTGTTATGCTTATATATTTAAAAATTATTTTTTAAATAAAAAATTTTAAAAATTAAATATAATGAGAATAAATCCAATTCATCAATTAAGTGATCATTTATAAAATATGAACTATAATTTTAACAAAAAATGATATAATTATAGATGATGCGTATTTGCATACATTCCGTTAGAAAAAGACCAATATTCTCATGATTTTTATAATAAAAAAATGTTATTCATATAATAATGAAAAGTTAAGTGCACAATAAAGAAAAATATCATTTCATATGGTAAAAAAAAAAATTAATTATTCCACCATTACCTATTCTCTTACTTCATTTCATTATTAGAATAAAGCAAGTTGTTCGTAATTGATTGCACATGGATGTCATTTTATCAGCCCATGAGTGTTTTATAAAAATAATATATCAAACTAAAACTTGTTTACATAAGTAATAATTAAAGAAAAATTGGTCTTCGATCCTCTTCCTGATTCTTCTATAGCACGATAAAACTATATAATACCAAAAACACTGCTTTCAGAATTCGCTAATTTTAATAGGCTATTATTTTAATTTTTAATCTCATAGCCCCATGTTCGAAGCTTAACTAAGTAGACATTATTGCAAAATAAAACAAAAATTTACTAAATTAATAAGAAAAACCATGCCTGCCTACTTTAATTTGAAAATTTGAATTGAAAAGCCCATAGAAATTACCCATATGAAAGCGATGCGCCAACTGGCTGCTATTAATCTATTATTTTGATGTCTTGGTTTTGTCCCATTTATAAATAACTGCTGGGTCAGGATGTGAATTACATATTATAATTATTTCCATAAAGTCTCATTAGTAATCGGACGAAATTGCCATCTTTAGAAAAATTATAATAAAATTTGAAATTTTATTTAAATGGATTAAATAAATGTTATTGACAAATTTTAATTAAGTTTGTGCTGAAATTAGCTTAAATCTTAAGAAAAAAATGATTTTTAAATAATTTGTTTGTAGTTTTGTAAAACTGGCTAGCTAAGGAAAGCAAATACCAAAAGTAAAAAAATGTCTCACAACTTTCCTTTTTTCCCCCTACACCTGAATCTTACGCATAATAATAATAAAAAAACAAACAAACAAAAGGGAGACTTTATCCATGAAATTCGAATCATCACAATTATTTCTAAAAAAAAATTATTTTATTATTAGACTGAGACACAGACTTCATTTTATGGAGTTGAATTGATCATAGATTATCGACCAATTATATTATACAGTTGGTTTGTACCCTTAAGAGTGGGATTAGTAGTACAACTGTCCAGTTAGCAATATACGTATGTATGTACATTTTACTGTACCAAAAATACGCCCAAAATATTTCAAATCTGCATCGTGATATTTTAGGAAAAAAACCAAAAATTGGATATTTTTGGAAGAGAGCCAAGAGGCTTATCCATTCCAATCATTTCCACGTGGCATTCATCTGGGCATCTTGATATTTTTGGGCTCGACCTGTCGGATAGTGAATTTTGATGTTACTATATGAGAAAAATGGGCTCAAAGCTGCTGTATTTTCTGTTTATCCATTTTGACTACATGTCATTTATATCCTTCAACCTTCCAGTGTATTACGAAAAACATTTTCATTTCTTCTTTAATTTTATTGTTTAATTATAAAAAAAAAAAAACTATCCATTAGAAATATATATATCTAGTCCTCACATTTTTTTATTATTCATAAAATTTTTTTTATATACTTGAAATTATATTTATATAATTTTTTTCAATAAAAGGATATTTATACTTATATATTTTATTATATTACTTAGGTATATATTTAATATAATTTAAATATTTCCTTCCTTCAAAAAATACTGAATGTAAATACGTTGACTTTACTTTACCTTTCCTTAAGGTAAAATTTAATAATAAAACAACAAAAATTGTATTTTTTGGAATAATTTACAAATAAATGATTTTTTTTATTTTATTTTCGTCCATCTGATTTTGGGGTCATGCGGGAAATTAAAAATTGTATATCATTAATTCATAGACAAAGTGAGGTGGCTCAGCAAATCAGCGTTACGTTCTACGGTTTTATTTGTCGTCTCTTTCATAGTTAATGTCTTTCCACTAATTCTCTCTCTTAGAAAAGAAATAATCTCTTATCTTCCTCAGTCCTTGCCTATCTCTTATTCCTCTTTTATCTGATCCTTTCTTGTCGGTTCGTTGAAATCCTTTTATCATCTTTAATTGCTTGCTTTCCAAGCTCTTTCTTCTTTCCTGGGATTATTTCCTCTGTTCACACAAATATTTAAGCGCGCGGAGGAATTTAGTATTACGCTTTTGGATTTGTTTCCACTTGCTGGCTCTGATCGGTGGAGTTTTGACATTGATCTTTGTAGAAAGGTTGACAGAGATACTCAGAGAAAGAGCTCTCTTTTTTGTAGGACTTCAGGTTCTGTCTTTGTGATCTTTCACTTTGTGTTCTATATTATTTCACTGTTAGGGACGACCGAGTGCTTTGTAGATAAAGACGACTTGATCTTCTTTGTTCGGTTACTGGGAAACGTGATTCGATTCGTTGTGTTGTTCTTAAACTGAGTAGTAATAATGAAATTGTCATATTTGTGGTTTTTGTTTCTTAATTTGGAACTAATTATAATAACAAATGATGGGAATTCGTTTCCTCTCCTACTATTTATCTGATTATCTGTAAAGGAAACCTGACATCTCCCTTTCAATTTTATTTTTGACCTCTGTTGCATAGTTCGACTTCTATTTCAGTACATTGTTTTATGGATTTTTCTTAGTCTTATATTTAATGATTGTGTAGGACTTGTAAGGGTTGAGATGGCGGCAGTGCAAGGAACAGTGATCTGCCCTGCTGTGCGTGCAAAACAAGCAGGAATTTACACTCTGCCAGTGAATGTTCCCTTGGTGAATGCTAGGCTTGTTAGAAGTGGCTTATGGAGATTCAAGAGGATCGATGGATCCAGAGCTAAATTAGGTGCATATTCACCTGAACTAAATGCACATCGGCACTATACAGTGCAGTGTTGTTTGAGTTCATCCTCAAATGGCAATGGGAGCACAGCAGAAAACTTCAATGAAAATGATGAAGATTATGTCAATTCTAGTGTAATTGAAGCGGGTATGTATATTTCAAAGATAACTTATGCTTCTGCTCTTACCTTCTATATGGTATAACGTGCCTGTATAATATTGAGTATAGGCTGCCTACTCGCGAATGCTCACAGAAGTTTCTTGTTTGAGCGGTTTCTAAATATAGTAATTAATATTGTTTCTTTTGATTTGTTCATATAGTTGAGGTGAAGAGCGGAGCAGATGGTTTTATGATCAAAATGAGGGATGGGAGGCATTTAAGATGTGTCCATAACAACCCTCAAGGTGGGCATCTGCCAGACTATGCGCCACATCCTGCAATTGTACTGAAGATGGAAGATGGGACTGGTCTTCTCCTCCCAATAATTGTTTGTATGTTCATCTTTCCTTTAGTAGCTATTAGAGTACGTAGAACGTTATTCATGAATTTCACATTAGATGTTATCTCTTCACTCTTCTATCATTTTAAAGTTATGATCTGCCTTTGATTGCAGTGGACATGCCCTGTGTGTTGCTTATGGCAGCTGTGCGCAATGTTCAAATCGTATGTTTATTATAGTTCTTTATTATGTCACGAACTTTATATTCCTAGTTTAATGGAGTTGTAAATTTTGAAATTTGGCAACTGCCTGTATTTGTTTTATAGTACATATTCACAGTTACTATTTATCAATTAATTTGCAGGCTAGACCAACTCTGTATCAAGTGGTGAAGGAAATGATTGAGAAGATGGGCTATGAAGTAAGTTTTTGTGCCTTTATTTTGATGATCAAACATTACTTACTGGGAGGGGATAATAGGTAGAGGCTAGGGTTGAGTCATCAAATGTGTACAAGCAACCTTATTTGAAATGGAATATCACAGCTTGAGTCTATGAAGGAGATGAAGCTCGTAGTCCTCGCTGTTGTCATAATTAAGTATTCTGCTGCATGGCCCTTGCAAGATAAAAATCCTGATTATGATCCTTGTCTTCCTCTTTTGCAGGTCAGACTTGTCAGAGTTACTAAGAGGGTGCATGAGGCATATTTTGCTCAGTTATACCTCATGAAGGTTCACAATCCTTGTTATTCAGTTGAATTATTTTGTTATGTTGTCAACTAGGTTATACAAGCATAAACTTTTAGCAAATCTCTTATATGTTTCATAGGTGGGTAATGTGACAGAATGTGTCAGCTTTGACCTTCGTCCTTCTGATGCCATCAATATTGCAGTGAGATGCAAGGTACTCTATGCATGTTGTTGTTTGTTAAACTTTTTTCTCCATTGAGCTTTCAATCATGGAACTACTATTTCTAATGTGACCTTGTTGGAAGGAATCTCTCTTCACATCAATGTGTTTCTTAAAATCTTGTAAAATGATATCAAAATTAGCAAGTTAGCTGTTTGAATTGGACATGCACAGTACATGTCACACAGCATAACATAATTTCCAATTCATAATTTCATGATTGGTTTGAGATAATTTTATTTGATAAATTATTGATTTTGAGTTGCGTAGACTTGTCATTGAGGAAAAAGGAAGTCGTAGGCATATTTTTGGATGGTTCAGAATGTTCAAGCGTGATGTACTAGGGGCACTATAAATTTCCTTCAACCAGTTGATCTTGACATGAGATGTTTGGTACTTCAAAATGTATTCTTGGAGTTAATGTTGGATCTCATCACTTATATGTGGTATGGAAGATAAAAATGTTGCATTTTCTTAAAGACCAAGCAAGCATGGTAGCATTGTTTGGTAGTTTAAGACCAATAAATTGATCCTTCTGTTCTGTATTCCACAGTAAGATTTTTTATGATGAGGTAAGGGATGAGATGCATGGACGAATCATCCTTACAAGGCAACAAAAATTTTAATGTTCAAGTGGGAAAAAGCTTGTCTCTTCTTTATTTGCTATATCAGCACATGTGGAGCTAACAAATTGCTCAAAACTGTGATAAAATAAGCCTGTTTGAAATTGCCTTCAGAAAGATCTAATAATGTCGGTCAAATTTTTTTCGTGTTACTTTTGAACATTTGCTGCACTTAAACTTGAAATATCTGTTGGAAGGGGTGAATTTTCATTTTGGTGTATTTTGTCAATTTGATGATTTATAGTTGACGGTGACACTAATATTATGATGAATTCGACATATTGATATGAAAATATAGTTTGATGCCTCATCAGTAAACTACTTGGTGTGATCCCTGATATAAAATAGAGTAGAGTAGTTGTAACTTTTTAATTGCGCAACTGACATAAGATTGCAGTACTGCTTTTAGTTTTCATTTTTTTGTGAGTGGAAATTGAATGTTTTGTATTAGTGGTTTAGTGATGTGCAACCTTTTCATACTGTCCAGGTACCAATTCAAGTCAACAAATACCTGGCATACAGTGATGGGATGAGAGTCATTGAATCTGGAAAGTTAACACGGTCTCCCGCTTCAGATGGCTTATTATTTACTGAACTAGACCGGTTAGTCTTCATATCTAAGAAGAAGAATTGGGTCTTTTTTCTTTCTCCTGTATGTTCTTTTCTTTCATGGGGAAGGTGGTTGAAGTGATGGGGGAAAAATGTTGTTGGATTTTGATTGCTAGAGTTTTTATTACCAAGTAGTGGGTGAGTGAGCCAGTTTGTTCTGTTTATGATGTAGTGCCAGTTAAGTTATGACTTCATAGAAGTGGTTGTGTTTCATAGTTTGAGTCAGAGATCGATGCTACTCATTTGAAGATTCAAGATGCTACTCATCTAAGATTCGAGAAAATAGCTTCCATCAAAGATCTTATACTAAATAATCAATTGGACATGGAAGATTCATTTTGACCTATCCCAGATTCTGAGTTTGTCCAGAATGAGAAGTTCAAATTCATAAACAGTGCCAGGGCCATTATCATCTGATTAGTAGTCACAACAAATGGAATGATTACTTAATGGTCTTATAAAGTGGAGTAGAATCTAACTACAAAGGCACCTCTGTTTCAAGAAAGTAAATTGTTTGATTTGAAGTAATATGTTTGCAGGCCCACAGGTCAGCCTTGTCTTGATACCAAGGAGTTTGATCTTGTCCGCAACATGGTGACAGCCGTCATTGAGGAACGTTATCAAGATGCTGGTATTTTTCTATTTATTTTGTTTTTGGAACATTGAGACATAGTTTTGAATGTGGTGGGACTTGCTTTTGATGGTTCTTTTTTGTTTTAAATGAAAAGGGCTGATTGAATCAATGCATTTATTATTAATGATGAGTTCGCTGACATTATTTGAACAGTGTCAGTGGCCATCTGTTGGGTGTTACCAATTTGAAACGAAGCTAAATTGGTTTTATTAACAGCATTGCACGATACCAAAACCTCCTATAAATTTCAAGTCAAAATAATATGCTAATCTTTGAGATTTGGAAATTTCCATGTTCTTAATGATATGGTTACATGTTTTTCCCTAGCAGTTCTTTATGCACTCGGGTATTGAAACTCCCCCCAATGAGTTTGTTTTTGTTAATAATGTAGCATCTTTTACATTTTAATAGTTTCCATTTTCTACTGCAGCTGAATGGAGGGACAAACTTGGGCAATTTCGGGCTAAAAGGAACTTGAAGAAATATACATGATAGGTGAGAACTCCATCACTGCTCCAATTTTTAATTAAAAATTTGGTAGATATTATCCATGTGTAAAGGTATTTAACTAAATGGTATTTGTTCTTGTTTCAGTTGTTCCACGAGAACTTGTATATAGAGATCATTGTTGGAAGCTGATGAGCTCAGCTGCATATAAGCAATAACAAGTCATGTCATATGTCCCTTTCCCTTTCTACCAATGTGTATGTAACAAGTTTGTGAATATATGTATAGATAAACTTTGCTTAAGCATTGAACAATTCTTAATTTCTACTTATTACTCTGCTGTGGACGCAGAAGCCTATAAGCTACTAATTGCACAAGGTCTTTTTTGAGATAAAAGAGAAATTATATTAGATATTCGGGGAAAATGCAACAATGGAAATACAAGATTTAGGCTAAAATTTAAAACTAATGATTCTCAAATATTCAATATATCCCAAAATATAAAATTGAGTGTGAGAAAAACTAATGATTCTCAAATTTTCAATATATTCCTAAATGTAAAATTGAGAGAAAAATTTCAACAAAATAAATATTACATAATCCTAAAATTTAGAATAAAGGGGGTGATAAAAAATTAAAATTTATAAATTTTTTTTAAAGGGTGTGATAAAAAATTAAAATTATTTTTTTTTTAAAAAAGAGTGAATATATTCAGATCTGATAAAAGTAAATTAAATTAAGCTCTGAATTTTCACCGGAATTGTCCTATGGATGCTGGATAGACTGAGCTAAAGGATATCCGAACTTGAAACTCTCCCCTTTCAAGTATAAATACTATTTTTTTTGGATAGAAAGTATAAATACTTGCTATAAGAGAGGATAAGAAGAAAATTAAATAGATTTCGTCGATTGAGGAGAAACCAATGGCAGTCCAAGCCCAAGGAAGAACTCAGATCTAGAGATTATGAAGCGAGAGAGAGAGAGAGAGTACAAAAGGAGTTGCTCCAAGCATTGCCTTGATGTTCGCAAGGGGCTCTTCTTGCATTTTGCTGTTACGTGTTTTGATATCTCTGTTAAATTCAAGTTCGTGAAATCACAAGCAGTAAACATTTGGATGGGTTAACTGATTGACGATGGACTCCCTCCCACCCTCCCTGTTTTCTGAATATTTCTGATCATTTGGCCCTTGATTGTATGGAATCTGTTATTATATAGATTGACAATTTTGAAAGTAATGTCTTGCTGCGGTCCGGTTGTGATATTTCGAATATTTCTGACATCCATAGAGGATATTCTTCTTAAGGATGGAATCTAGTAGAAGAAAAGAGGGGAAAACAAGTAAACAAAAGAATCCCGTTATAGTTTGATCTCATAATTATTCATCTTTCCTTCGAATTTGCAACAACAGCTTTCGAGTTTTGTTTGTTAAGTCTCTATTGATGGCTATAGAAATTTTTTGAGGCTGAAAATTTTCATCTGATCCGATCCTGAGATCTTATGCTGAATTTTCATTTCATTTTATTTTTTAAAAAATAATTATTGCGATATGGTCTCCACAACAGAACAAGAAAATTGGTAAAAATTAATACATCCGTCGATCTGTACCGTTGAAAACATGATCTGAAAAGAGGGGTTATAAAATAAGGTAACTATTTGTTATTACTTAGCAAAATTCCCGCCAAGCAAACCTACATACGGCTACGTCTTTGACTGCCACGCGGCCGTAGGACCCACCGAAGAGATCCCTGCGGTATTTCGGACTGTCTGTTGGCGTTTCCAAATAGCTCGAATTGCTTCAGCAACAATTTCTACTATTTTTTCTCTCTTTTTTTTCCCTAATTTTCCGTAGTATTGATTATCAAAGCCACGTAATCCTCTCTTTCTGTTTGCTACAGCTCTGTTCCTCTACCAGCTGTTGCAGTAGCCGGCGAAAAATTGCAAGATATTTGATTGGATTATGCGTTGGGTGATTCAAATTAGGAATACGATTCTTTTGTCTTTCGGTCCTTAGTTATCTGATTTTTTTTTCGTTTATTTGGAGCTATTACTTTTTTTTCTGTAATCAAATTTGATCTTTGTAGCTGATAATCGACATGTCGGAGCCTTTGGATCGCTTCGCGATGCCTTGTAAACGCCCCTTATTCAATTCATAATTTGGAAAAACCATAGATGTGTCTGTTTTTTTTTTCAATCTTATATCTTGCAAGTCGTAGTTAGTTTGGAATTGTTATTTTGCTAATGTATTACGTTAATTTCTTCCTGGTAATGGTAGTAAATTGTGCATAGAAACTTTGCGTGATTAACCTGGCTCTCTGCTTGATTAACCTGGCTTTGTTTTTTGTTGACATTTTTTTCAATCTTAGGTTCTTTGTAGTATAATGGTATTGAAGTTAATGTACTAACCCAAATTGCAAAGTAAGTTACCATGTGATGTCTAACAATACTAAATTAGATAATGGTTTTGTAATAATTTCACGTGGGTAATGAAATTCAATTTTCTTACCCTTTTTCCATTCTACATTTGATTATAAGGTCTTGTTGAATTCTTCTTTGATGTTATGTAGGCTTTGAAGGCTCTTCTTGCAATGATGAAAGGAATGAAAGGAAATCTGATTTTGAGAACTCAGAGGAAGACAGGAAGACTAGAAATTGGAATATAAAGAAGAAAGCTATGAAGGAGTCTAAAAGAATCAGACCTTCTCTCCATAAGAGGAGTAAAAGTAGTTGCGAAGGGATTGCTACTGCAATTGAGGATGTCAGGGATGTTGAGGAGCTGCGAGTTGTAGATGCATTTAGACTCATTGTGGATGACTTGCTTCCCACTAGACATGATGATTATCACGTGTTGCTGAGGTGCTTTTCCTTTAATTTCTTCCCATTAGAATTTATTAGTGCAAACACTAGTTGCTGATTACATCTTTGCTATCTTGAAATTTGTTTTTACACTTAGGTCATACATTGGATTATTGTAGTATTGCCAACAGATGATGCTTTTCTTTTTAATAACTTGTTACTTCAAAAAAATTTGAATCTTTCGTTTGGTTATGAGTTATTGCAAATATTTTAATTTGTATCAATTACAAATATAAATTTCTATTTCTATTTCGATTGTGGCGTAAACTCCCAGATTGCTGATGTAGTATATATCTTTAGTTAGAAGAACTTTTATATTTAGATATAAAGTGACATATTTGTGGAGAGTGACCAATAGGAAGAGAGGATATAGTGACAAGATCAATATTTTTCTTGTCCAAATTTTTTTATATATTGAATGATAATTAGTAATTGATGAGTATAATAATTTAATAATTATCATCTCTTGCTTTTTCCTTGGCGAATTTTTAAGTAGCTTGTGTAAGAGTTATAGTTGGATAATAATGACAATGACAGTCTCATTGTTCATATTGGTTTTCCTTGACAATTAATAAAAGCTATAATTTTAGCTACATGCATGGTGGTATTTCATATTCAGTCTTTGCCTTATTAAACTTTTATATATTGCTCATAAGAATGAGGTTCTTAATAGTGTTTGCTTTGAACTTGACAGCTTTATTCTTTTATAAACAAGCTAGTCGTGGTTTAGCCCGCTTGATGCTTATGTACAGCTTCAGGTTGATGCTCAATAATCACCTCTTTCAGGTTCTTAAAAGCAAGAAAGTTTGACTTCGAGAAAGCAAAGCAAATGTGGACCAATGTGATCCAATGGAGGAAAGACTTTGTTACTGACACAATTATGGAGGTAATATTACATATTAACTGCTTGAACCTAATGCAATCTTTGCCACTGTGTATGTGGCGTTTCTTGTTTATCTTATCCTGCCTATACATCAGAGTAGCAGTTAGCATTATATAATTTTCATTTTTGTTTTCATGATTCATGGATGAAATACTTGTTCAATTTTTGCCTTATGTTATGATATATCTTAATTTTTTACCCCAGGATTTTGAGTTCAGTGAGCTGAATGAAGTTCTAAAATACTACCCTCAGTGTTATCATGGTATAGATAAAGAGGGTAGGCCTCTCTACATTGAAAGACTAGGGAAAGTTGATCCTAGCAAACTTATGAAGGTGACCTCTATGGAATGGTATTTGAGATATCACGTGCAAGAGTTTGAAAAGATTTTTGCAATAAAGTTTCCAGCATGCTCTATTGCTGCAAAGAGACTTATAGATTTAAGTACAACTATTCTGGATGTTCAAGGCATGGTATTTTCTCTGCTTTTATTTATTTATTCTAATTGAGAGTGCCATTTCTAGTATGGTTTAGTAGGATTATATGCTTAGGTCCTGAATTTCTTGTTCAAATGTTTGTTCTTTAGGGCTATAAAAACTTTTCCAAATCTACACGAGAACTCATCAAAAGGCTGCAAAAGATTGATGGGCCAACTACCCTGAGGCAGGTAGTTTTGCTTCCAATTCTCATAAAGGTTTCCAAGAATGAAAATCTTTGTGTTTTTGGATTCAAACTCAAGTCATAACTAAAACACCAATTTTTGCAGTCACTTTGCCAAATGTTTATAATTAATGCTGGTCCTACTTTCAAGGTGCTCTGGAACACAGTGAAATCTTTTCTTGATTCCCAGACAGCTTGCAAGATTCATGTCAGTAGTGCTTCCCTCATTTTTGTCAAATCATCTACCATTTATACATAACAAAAGTAAATTATAGGATTGGCTGATTTTTGAATTGATCCTCAGGTTCTTGGCACCAAGTACCAGAATAAATTACTTGAAATAATAGATGCAAGGTAGTCAAATTTTACGATTTCTTTTAGAGTTCTGGTGGTTACCCCTTCAAATATATCAACTGTCTAAAACTTTTGAAATATGCTCAAACTTGTCTAGTGAGTTGCCTGAATTTCTGGGTGGTAGCTGTACTTGTGCTGATCAGGGAGGTTGTACAAGGTGCCATGGAAAGATCCAGATATACTGAAGTTTTGTGATTATCTTGAAGTAAATGGTGGTTATGCTGTATAGCTGTTATGTTACCATATTTTGTGTTCATTTCTTAGATAATCATATAGTATATATGTTCAACCAATGTGATTGCCACCCTGCATGCAGATGGTTGAGAATGGTGAAGCACTATTTTCCAGACAAATAGTAACAATTTCAAACAGTGAAGGAAGGGTGATTGCTTCTGATAAGCCACACTATCCAATGGTATTGTTCAGCAGATCCTCTTTTACCGCATAGACCCTTTTTTTTTTTCTTGCAATTTTATCCAATTCTGGTTTCATTTTTCTGTCAAGTCAGATAAAAACTAGTGATACATCTACTGCAGAGTCTGGATCTGAAGTGGAAGATGTTGTATCTCCTAAAACAACTAGGAGTTATTTGCTTCCAAAATTGACTCCTGTCTATGAAGAAGTAAGTATTTTATCGTTAACATACAGAATGCAATTAATTCTATGAACATCTCATTCACTTGGGATTTGTTGTATAAACATAATAGCTAGCTGCAAGACCTTTAATACCATCCGTTCTTTTTTACTTGCTGGACTCTAATATGTGTTTTTGGATTGAAATCAAAATGATAATTGTTATATCTTGATATTAATACAACAATTGCTGCATTTGAATTTTGAAGGTATCACACCCTCTTTCTTTTCGGAAGTATTCTCTTTTTCTTCTGCCACTTCAGTGAAGGACATTTTTGTCTTACTCGTATTGATGCTGGCAAAACCTACAAATGCAGTACAGTATGTGAAGTTCTTTTCCACTTCTTACAACCAAGGTATCAGTTCTCTACTAAAGTTCTCTATTTGTATTGTATTAACTAGATTTTTCTAAACTGATGTTTAATTTTAACTCATGAAATCTCATTCCCTTACCATAGGTTATTATGTGATTCTGAAAAATTATCTGTATTATCTAAGATGCTATTCACGATTATCATTTTCTAAATTACAGAGAGTATTTTGGAGAGTTGTCGAAGAATTTTTGTGGTTTATCAGTGGTTCAACTAATGCAAAGGTAATAATTTCTTCAAGAACTGTGAAACATGCTGTTCTTTTCCTTTAAATATATCTATTTTCCAATTAAGTGCTTGAAGTGAACAATTAAATCCATCTGTTACATGTCCATAAAAAGTAATACTATTTGTTTGGCTTAATACTCACTCCGTGTCACAATAAACGTCCTAATTTTCCTTTTGGTATGTCCTAATTTAATTGTCTTATTTCCTAATCCAAACTATATTGTATCTTAATATTACAATAATACCATTATTAAAAAATGTGTTGAAAAATGTAATATAGAGATGTAATAAGTTAAAGATAAAATAGAGATAAAATCAAAATTAATTAAAAGATATAGAACGTGAAAAAATTAGGAAGATAGAGAGATATTAAAGTAATAAATGAATCATAAAGGCTAAAATAGACCATAAAAAACTTTTCTTAATAATCTTGCATTTTGCAATTCGGACATTTATTGTGAGATGAAGGGAGTAATATTTTAATACTATTCATGGCAGATTTGTTTTCTTATGTCATGACTCATAACTAGCATTTTTGTGTCGAGAATTTTATTTAAGATGTTCTTGTAATAGGTTCTGCAGGAGAAAGAAGTTCAAATATGGAATGAAAATGCATCCAAGACTACCTTGATGAATAACCTCTTGACTACGATATCAGGTTAATTATGTAAGAGAACTGATGGATCTGCACTTTCCAGTGTTGGCCTGAAAGATAAAGAGGGTGACTTAGGACCCATATATGCTTCCAGTGGAGGCACTTCAGTGCTAGGTTAGCAGTTAGCATTTTTGATAGGTATATTTCAACCTCTCTTCATTTTCTTTTTCATTATTGTCTATAAATTTTACTACAGACACAGGCCAAGGATTTGATCAGTTAGAAGATGTTATTCACGAAATCAGGAATAGACCAAACGACAGGCGCATTATCTAACAGCATGAAATCCATCAGATCTCAAATTAATGGCGCTTCCACCTTGTCACATGTTTGCACAGGTTTGGGACGTTCCAGTTCTCTTTTTATTCTTTATCTTGTATCTTTGTTTTAATACCGTGGTTAATGATAATTTTTTGTTCTGTAAGCATTATCAATGGCCATATTTGTTTATTAGATGCAGTTCTATGTGGCCAATGGGAAGTTATCCTGAAACATATCAATGCTCTGCTGACATGGGACGTGGAGTCCCATTTAATATTGCATCTTGTGCTTTGTTGACCTGCATGATTGCTCCTGTTTGTAGTGTGCATTTATTTCTGATTTTGAATTCTCTTTTCAAGCACATATTATTCTGTATTTTCAAACTCAATTTGGGAAGTAGCTTGCATTGTCAATATCATCTTTCTCCTTACTTCGTTAAGAATTATTCTAATTTCTACTTTTTGCCCTTGCAGGTCTCTTCCTGGTGATTTTATCCACGTTATTGGGGATGCTCATGTTTATCCACTTCTCATGTTATGCTTATTTACTTTGATTCTTCTGGTTGGCGGCGTTAAGTTAGGGCCTAAGTGTATATTAGCAACCTGAAACATTTGATTGGCTGTGAGGCCATCAAATTCTTCAATGACGATAGTGAACTGAGAAGACAAACGGGTGATATTTTTCTGAGGTTGAATAAAGTATTCATTGACAGGTTGAAGAATGAGATCTTTGGCTTTGGAACGAAAGAGAATGGCAGTAGCAGCTAGAGAAGAGTTTCAGTTTTGGGGAGAGATGATATGTTCTTATTTACCTTCTTGATTTTATTGAATTGGGAGGAAAGGAAACCAGTGAAGGTTTTGTAGGGTTTTAGGCTTGAAGAGAGAAAAAAAAAATTGAAGAGAGAGAAACTTGGAAGTGAAGAACCAGAACTGTGTAAATGCTTCTTCTAAGATCAAGGTACCGGAGCCTTTTGGTATACATTTACGGGGAAAAAAAAAAAGAAAACTGATGATTTTAAGTGGCCTTTAGGATCACTGCACTTTGGGCTTTTAGGTTACAATTTGCAATTTTGATTTAGTATTAGTGCAAAGGTGCTTAATATGAAATAACAAAATAATATTAAAACTGGTTAAAGGGTTTAATTAGGGCTTTGTGCGACGAACAATTCGTATATATAAATGGTTGCTGCTCTATTTCGGCCTTCTAAGTTTGCAATTCGTGACAAAAGTAGTACGTTAACGGACCTGTATTAATTTAACAGGCCTGGATTGCACTTGTAGTTGCACTATTGAGGCCTGCAAAATATTATAATGGTTGTGTATTGGACTTGCAGCTATAAAGGCTCAGAAAACTATTAACGGGCCCAGATTGGACATTGAGGTCCCAAAATAATTTAATGGGCTGAAAATAATACCTTAATGGATCTAAATAAGGCCCAAATAGGACAAACCCATTGGGTCAAAATAAAACTGACCGGGCCTGACTTAGCCCAAAACAGTACCATAAAAGCTTAAATTAGGCCCAAAATAATATCTGAACAGGCCTGGATTGGGCCCAAATATACCTTAACGGGCTTGAATTTGGCCCAAAATAATATCTGAACGGGCCAGTATTGGACCCAATAAATTATACCAATGGGCTTGGATTGGGCCCAAAATAATAAAAGTACTTCAACGGGCTTTAATTTGGACCAAATATTATCTGAATGGGCCAGGATTGGGCCAATGTTGAAACTCAATGGGCCTGGATTGGGCTAAAAAGTACCTCATTGGACCAACATTCAATATTGGGCCTGTGTATGGATTGGGCCCATCTTAATGGGCATCAATTAGCCCCAAAAAGTATCTTAATGGGCCTAGATTAGGCCGACCAAAACAGTACATAAACGGACCTGAATAGGCTAAAAAGTACCTCGTTGGGCCTTGGTATGGATGAGGCCCATCTTAATGGGATGGAATTGGGCCCATAAAAGTATCTTAATGAGCCTAGATTAGGAACAGTATCTCATCTGCCATAATTGGGCCCATATCAGTACATAAATGGGCTTCGATTAGGCCCAATACAAAACATCAACGGGCCTGGAATCGTCATTGGGCCCAAAATAATTCATTATTGGGCCTCAATTTTTCCATAAAAAACCTTGGGCCCAAAATAATTCATTAATAGGCCTAAATGAACACAATATAGTACAAAAATGGAACTAATTAGACATGCAGTTACTTCTAACGGGCTTGCAATTACTTTCAACTGCCCATTGAGGCCGAGAAATATTAACGGCCCACGTTTAGACTTTTAGTTGCACCACACAGGCCCAAAGATAACACATCCAACAGCAACACAAATCACTTAATGGAGATCTGACATTTTGATGTTTTGTAACAGTAACACTGCTTTTAATTTCAAATAATTATTTACTAATAATGATGTGTTTAAAATTACAAGATTACGAATTTGAATTTTCATCAAAACTAAATGAAAAAACAATCCCTCTAGCGCCAATTACATCATAGATAAATCAATTAAAATTACTATATTTTATATTTCCTAGTTAAAAATTAAAAAGAAAAAATTCTCTTTATAAAATAAATGATATGAGCGATGATGAACATCTCTCCTCTTAACTATAAATTGAATATTAATAAGACGTCATCTTCTCCTTTCCACATTATTAAGAAAAAAAACGTTCTCACTAAATATTATGAATTTTCGAAATGGACAAAAAGACCATGGCAGGATCCGTGGCCCATGGGAATACTTTTTCCTCTTAACATACAGGTGCACGTACTTAGCACGAGGAAAGGGTAGTTACAGAAGTTATTATGGCATAAAACCCATATGGGAGAAGAACCTTTTCGCGTCCTTTGAATCGCTTTTACCCATTACATCCACTGGTCTTGAAATCAAAGTGCCCAAAAAAAGCCTCATACTCATTCAGCATTCACAATAATTTCCACAAAAAATGGGACCATATGAGAACTCTGCATTTATCTGTTATGATTTATGAGTTACTACCTCTGCAACAAGTATGGAAAATGCATTCATTGATAATTTATAATTATTTACCTTGAAACTTACCCATCTTCCAGAAAGCACATCTCTGATATGTCTTTGGAGCACAAGGAACAACTACTTTCTTCGATAAATCTTTATCTTCCTTGTATACTCACAATTGCAGCAGACTTTCAAAATTTCCTGACCTTGTTGATGATCTTCACTGGATATGCTTCACCTATCACTCCCACAATATTCTTCAATGGATCAAAGAAGACACAAGTTTTTGTTTTTTGAATGGAGGACGACAGAAGTTATTCTGCCTGCATTTTGAACAGTTCAGCTCCACTGATACTATAGTTTTCTGCACCAGAAAAATAATGTCAGATTACTCTGTACCTTCTCTCAGGTACGGAAAAAAGTACTGCAGAGTGTCAGTAAGACGAAAATGCACAAAAGATAGATAACACAAAGATTAAACGTCACATGAACATAAACAACTTAGTAAACATGCAAGTCTGAGCAATAACCTTGTGCATGTTTCTGACACAGCTATTTGAAACTTATACTAGATTTGAAAGTGGTATGGAACACACTTAATACATAAGGTATGGACCGATTCAGAGATGCTATATATAATTTATTTGGCACCTATTTTATGTCATGTCATAAAAAAAAGTTAAATAGTTTTGCTTTCTTTTTTTTTTTTTTTTAACACAAAAAACAAAGTAGGCGACAAGAAGAAAATGCATGCAGAAGGTTCTTGATTGGATCAACTGTGACCTCCAACATGCAATGAATGCAAAATTTACTCACTAATACTTTTAATTTGGTACATGCTTTCACAGTTTCACATATGATACTCTCAGATAAGTAGACACAACTCATTTTCAGAGTTTACACCCTGGCATAAAACATCCTAACGTAAGAGGGATACTCAGAGCACAAACTGCTCCATCCAAACCTTCCAGGATCATAAAACCTTGATGTCACCCAGATTGAAGCCCATGCCCGCATATAGACAAGATTCAGCAATCACATCTATCATAGCTCCATTCAGGTAAATATGTCTAACCATGGCATTATTAAGGAAATTTGTTGCCAGTGGTAACTACAGAATTGGCTTGTTCATGACAGGTGTATACATATAATTTACTGATATTCTAAACTATAGTAATTTCACAGAAATATGTATGCATTCAACTAGGATGTTTTGACGGAATAGCATTAGTACCTGATATTTCATATTCAGGTAGCAAAGAAGAGCAGGGAACAGCCCTTAAATTTATTAATTAATTCAGCTTTACAGGGCATTGCCAGCTGAATGGACACATTTGGCCCTACTTCTGCCACCTTTCATAGTTGTACATAATCCAAAGAGGTCCTAAATAGGTCCTATTCTTATACGTTAAAATCTTAGCAGCTCATCATCAAGCACAGGGTACATCTGCCCACCACTCCCAATGTGTTGGACTGCATCTTTGTTCTATTTGGCCAATTAAAATACAATTCAGCTCATACCATTCTGTCTTGGCTGCAACCTGCAGGTCCTGATCCAAAAACATGCTCTGGCATCAGGCTCGCTGACCTTCAATACAGTTGCTCTGTAAAAAATGAATTTAGCAAAGCAGTTAGAATCTTTGATCTGTGATTAGGATAGTAAATTTAGAACATGAAAATTCAAATTACTGCCTACCCAAGAAGTGTAAGTTACATGCCAATCATAAACTTGACTCACCTAAGCCTTAATTCCAAATTAATTGGACCAGCTATATGAATTCAATTCCTCCATTCCATCTAGTTTAAAGCTATATGTCAAGCATTGAAATACTAATAAAATTTCCTTAAATGAACATGTTATGAGAAAAAGAAAAGAAAATCCAAAATTATCAGAAGACACAAATGTTAGCATAGAACAAATTACCAATGCACATTCACACTTGAAAAAAAAAACACAATTGACAGAAGTTTGCTACAGATCAGACTGTTAGATCTTATGATTTGTCATAGTAAGTCTTCATAAATTTTTGGCTTTCATCATTGAATGGTTATAAGCCTTGCCATTGAGTTTCCAATTCCAAGTGCAATAGTTTATTCCGCCTCAGTAACATGGATTTGACAACCACGTGGGCTTGGGATGGAATGGCAATAAAAGTAGTTAACATATCATTTTTCCAGTAGTGCTCGAGAATGTGTCTTGTCACTTTCTACCCTTCTTCCTCATTAAAACTCCCATCAATAGACAAAAAATAAAATAAAATGCTGAATGGATCTCCATTAAATGTATATAAACAAGTGGGCTTGCATGGTATTTTTTTTCACTGTACTTGCTAGAAGATAAATCAATGGACTCACATGCAAAATTTCTTATAGCACTTTTAAACCTTTGAAAAGGTCAAATTCAGTATTACTTGTGGATACAAAACCTAAAATAATATAGGTCAAAGTATTAATTTTGTATTCAGCATTTTTTTACATCTCTATAAATGTAGCTCAAAAATGAGTAGAAAGGCCAAAAGAGATCTGTACAGCCAACTGCAAATAGATTGGATTAGGACACATAGCTTTAACTTGAATATTCTAAGATGACCTCTAAAATCACTTTGTCGTTTCACAAACATAAGTTCTAGAACTTACAAACCCCATTATGTAGAGAGGTCATGATTAGTTTATAACTGGCTTCAAAAGAATGTGATTTAACAAGTATTTTTATTCACTAACATAAGCTGTATAGCAACTCATTTAAAGAGCATTAAATGTAAAGGCTAATGAATGATACATGTAGTTCATATTTATTTGAATAATTTAAAATCTTGGTAAAGGTAGAGGGGTAAAAAGTTCAACTGGAGACTAGAGTAAACCAAGAGTCAAACCGAAATTGAATTAAATTAGTAATCTTTTATCTAAGTTCATTAAAAGTTATAGATAAAATTGTTAAAATAATTTCAGTAGGGTGCAAATACAATAAATTTTCTTCTAACAAATAACATTAAATAAAAAAATAATAATGTTGTCTTGTGTAATAGTTAAAATACACCTTTAGATCACAATAAATTTATCATGTCCATAAAAGAAACTAGACTTAACTTTGCTTTTATAGATGATAAATATTATAAAAATAAATTAAATAAGAGAATGACTAAATTAATTTTTTATCATATCCCTTTTGTGGCTCAAAATCAAATGGTTGTGGCACTCCACCTAACATCTAAAGCCACCATGTCATCCTTTAGCAAATCACTAACCCATTTTATCCAGGACCAAGTGGACCAGTTCACTGTTACCCAACCAGTTTGTAGAGTTAAAGATGTGTTGATGTAAAGACAGGTTTTCTATGTCAATCATACTGGTCTTTGGTTCAGTTCCTAGTTAAAACTGATAAGGGTCTAACATCATTGCTCAAGACATCACATGACAAATCAAAAGAAGGTAATGTGGACACCAAAAGAAAAAAAAAAAAAAATTCTTGCACCCAAAAACTTGATGTGCATATGACAAAATCAATTTTGCATCCCACCCATTCAGGAGCAATCACTCACAAGGGAAATACAAAATTTTAGGGCATATATAGAAAGAAAATTATTTACATCTACAAGGGAAATTCATCTTCCCAAAGAAAAGGGTAACAATTTAGAGCCACTAGGCGAGCGCTTCCCATATTCATTTTCACAACGAATACACCAATAATAAGGGAAAAGAGGGTCATACCAATGTACTTGCACTTACCAATAGAATTTGCAGTAAAGTAAGAATGCTCCATGGTCTTGTTGAATCTCACTTTATAGTTTCATATACCTCCATGCTCAAAGTGCTGCCCTTCATATGCTTTGTTTCCACCATCTGAGCATAGCAGCTCAATATTTTCTTGTCCTTTTCATAATAGGCTTCCATCTTCTTTAAGGGTTTCAAATCCAAGTCAAGGAAACTCACCTAAGGCAGTTGCAATAATGAGATATCAAACTATAATAGAAGATGTTCTGCTGAAAGAATTTAAAAAGTTAATAGACGAAAACTTTACTAATTTGACGCAAAGCATAAATGGTTCTAGCTTCCATTGAGAGATGAATTGATTAATTAGAGTAGTAGGGGATAAGTCACCACCATGAATTGGATATTACCAAACACAGCATAAAATTTTAAACACTATATTCTAACACTTCACACCACAGAAGATCACAACCTTTAAAAACCTTTTGCAACATGAATAGCATAATGTTTTAAGACTTTAGGAAATGATCAGTTTCAAAATCCTTCTATCTTATCTACTGCCTTGCTCCTTGGCTCCCTACAGCTCCAGCCACTCGCTAAAATGCCAACATCCCGAACAATTCCTCCCATTTTTTCCTCTCTTTTTTTTTTGTTTTTGTTTTTTTTTTTTTTGTTTGGGAGGTTATGGGGTGTGTTGGTGGTGTCACTGAAATAGATCTAAACAAATTTCCTAGTAACTTAGAAATATGTTAAAGGCCTACCTTGTAATCAAAATTTTGGTTGGTTGATTGCAGGAATATACTGCCATATGGAGACCCAAAATCACCATCTTCCATTGATTTAAAACTGATCATCAAACTACAGTCCTTTGCAGTCGCAGCTATCAAATAATCCTTTACAATCTTCAGGCTCTCATCCATGGGAATGGAATGCAAGGAAGCATATCTATGTGGTAGTCTCGCTTCATCCAATTCTCTACATGCCAGGCAAGGCTGAGAGATAATGTCATAATAAGCATGAATTGCCCCCTCAATATCAAAATTATCGAGCTTTTGTACTTCAAGAAGTTGATCCAGTACTCGAGAACAATAAACTGTCTCAGCAACCAGCTCTAGGAAACAGCTTGTACGCAAACCGTCATTTGCATGGATGACTCCCTTTAATGCATCTTCAAAAGCTTCTTCAATCACAATACTTGTTTTGTTTGTGCCACCACCCAAGCCCCCAAATATAATAGAACCATTTAGGAATACACGGAAATTGTTCTGAGGGGTGGTGTAGAGATCAATGATGGCTTTATGTATTCTTTCCTTGGAACCAGAGAAAATGTCCAAAGGATCATACTGGCTCAACTCGGATATCTGAAAAATTAGCATGACTGAGAGAATGAAATTCAGAAAACAGAGAGAAGAACTCGTTAATGAGGTGCACAAGCCTTTAAAGCTAGCATAAACAATAAAGTGGGAGTCACTTTTTTAAAGTTCATAGCATCATCGAAATAACTCCTTCATGAGGGCCCATAATATAGGATAAACAAAATTACCTCATGTTGGCGTAACTTCAGGACCTGGTGCATTCTAAAACAAGCTGTGCTCCTTTTAATAGAATTTCTTTCGGTTATGAATCTTGACATTGGAAGGAATCCACATTTGGGCTACTTGATGGAAACAAATAGGGAAGTTATAAAGCCAATAAGGAAAAGATATTGCTCACAAACAAACAAAAACTAACACCAAAAGAGAAGAAATGTAACAAACAATAAATAATGTGCGAGTACCTTTATCTCAACAGATATGCAGGTTATAATTTTAGGGTTACCTGAGATGAAGAAAGCAGAACAAATTACCACTTTTAAGTATTATTCTACAAGATAAATAACACTGTTAAATCATAAAGTAAGCCACCCCTAAGTTTTTACATTATGGACACTCGAGTCTATGTCCTACAAATTTTCCAAAATGTTCATTACATGACAGAGGGACCATTGCAAAGTTTCAACTGTTATGCCAAAAAGGAAGGTAGCCAAGTCAATATCCTGTCGCACATATTATAGTGAGCATGGATACTATAGCCTAATATTGCCAAGAAACAAAGAGAAAGGTGTGTCTATGGTAATTGCAACTAAATCAAGCATCAAAGTTGAAAAAAATAGAATTGAATTGAATTTCAGGTAAATCAACTTTGAGCCATTTGTCTGTCCTAAGGACTTAAATAAGCCATCAGATCAAAGATCATGTTTTATGACTAACTAAATGTGATACGACTAGATGATATATAACCATACCTAGGTAACTGCAGCACAGAAAACATGTCAAGACCAATTTTGACATTATGTATAAAAGAACACTTCAAGAGCATGGTAATTACCACGAGGAAATAAAGAATGATCAGTCATGAGAAGCACAAAATCACGGTCTGTATCAACTTTGGCAGCATCAACTCTCCAGGCAGGACGCTGGCAAATCACTTTCTTCTCTATGGATTCAAGAAAATCCCTAGATACTAAGACATGCATCTGCCAAGTTCCAAGATCGTAAATATCAGAAATCATAACTAAACCATTACTTCTCCTCAAATTAAGCAGAAAATGGAATATATATTTTTTACTCAACACTTTCAAATGAACCTGAAGACAAAAGGGCACATCCAAAATTCCAACACATATGATAATGAAGGCAAAAAGATAATTGAACCACAACATATAATGCAGAAACAATTAAAAAGTGAAAATCAGTTAGCTCTAGAAAAAGGAAATGAAAAGAGAAGAAGAGAAGGCGTACACCGGCATCAACGTGTTTGGGACCCAACAAAGGGCTCATAACATGCTTCACATAAAACCACTCCGCTAGTTCTTTTGTAGGAGCCGATACTAGCTCGTTTGACTCTCTCCATAACAACCGTTCTTGCTCTGTTAATACTGTGTGATCCTTCAGACGATGTGAAGACCCGTTCCTCGCTATTTTTTGTATTCTCATTACCTTCCCAATCTTTGTACCATACATATTACGTATCAAACAAAACAGTTCAAATTCAACTTTACATATACTGCATTAGCTAACAAGGATTTTTCGCTAACAAAATTAAACAAAAAAATTAAATTGAATTGGCGAAAATGAAGAGTCCATGACATACAAAAACGGGGGATGATCCGGTATAAGCGAGGACTAGATTAGCAGCACCTTCGCCTTTGTAAACCCAATCTGCAACGTCTTTTTGCTCTAATTTCATCTCCATTCCGTAAATATGATGAGCTATCTGCAGTTCATTACACTATCAGAATAAATATAATAACAAAATGCAAGAAAAAAGAATGAAGATAGTTCGCCTAAAAAATGTCGAAAATAGTTTATTCTGGCTGATCTGAAAATCGAAACTACGAAACCGCTTTTTAAAACCCTAAAAAGGGACGCTCACACACACAAAAAGAATCGATAAATGAGCGATCCAAACTGAAAACAGAAAGGCTAGATACTTCACTATCACTTTACTCTCTCGCTCTCTCTCAGAGCTCCAATAAGCTGAATTTAAAGCCACAAGTTGCAGAATTAAATTTGCAGAAAGAGAGAATCTGAATCAGTGACGTTTTACTTCTATAGAAACGAGAGAGACCTTTATTCAATTCGATTTTATCAGTTGACCTAATTGGAAACTAATTATGAAATGGAGATGTCTCTTGAAAAAGTGTGCCTGCTGTCTTTTCTTGTACGTTGGGGACTAACGAGTCATTTAACAAAAAGATGAAATGAAATTAAGTACAATTGTACAACAATAGAAATAGATACTTGTGGAAATTCCCAACAACTTTTTTTTCGAGGCACGTATCTTATCCTGCACTAAACCCAAAACCCACTTGTTGTTAGTAATGATAGACCAGAAAACCGACACGTCATCCATGACGTTGTTGTTCACGTGGATCGGAAAGTAGAATCAATTTTGGACCACACTAAAAAAAATCTCAAGCCCATTAAAAGAGCTCAGACAAACCCATTAGCTATATAAACAAGAGCAACCCAATTGAAGTGGACAAGGTTTACTCAAATCAAGTTGGATAGAATATAGAAGGACATATGCCCATAGCTGAAAAATAGACCAACTTCATATGATAAGTTGATAACAAACAATACATGGGCCTATGTTATTTATTTCTTTTTCCTTTTTTTTTTTTTTTTTTTTTTGCTAAGCTTGATTTTATCTTAAATTTTCAGATTGCAAGTTGGAAGCTTTTTCTTTCTTTTTCTTTAATTTTTTTAAAATAGATTTTTTATTAGTTCAAGCCAAAAAAAGGATGTGATTTTAATTTTTTTTATAAATAAATTTACCTCTGATTGAATATTCAAATTTAAAATCTATAAATTTTATAAATAATTTTAATATTACTGAATTAAAAGTTTATTAATATCAGTTTTTGATTTTAATTCTCGTCATGGAAGGTACTTGCTACTTTTTTTGCTTGATCTCTCACTTGGGGGTTCAATTTAGAGGTTGTTATATTGTAATCTGACTGGCAAGCGCAGGAGTATTGGACTAATATGTATATGCATCAACAGTCGAAATTAAAGCTTCATGCTAGAACAGTTATTTAATTGTAGTGTGTACCGCTTTTATAAATTAAAATATTTTGTGAAACAAAAGCTAAAATACATTTTTATGCGTTAACCATTTTAAAGCTAAATTAGAAATAAATAAAAAGAAGAAGAAGAAGAAGCGATTGCAAGTATTAATATCTATAGGGAAAAACCTAATTTGGCATTTGAGCACAAAAATCTACTTATATTTTTGTCTCCCCATTTGTTGCATGAAAATTATGCAATTTATAAATTTATGATCAATATGACAAAAAGTTATAACTTGAAGAGGATAACACAATAGATTAAAGAAAATTTAATATAATCTAATATGTATATTAAAATCAGATGATAGAATCTCTATATACTCACAATCTTATTTATTTTTTATGTATTTTTAAAATTTTATATAATTTAAGTATTTAAAATGATAAAAAAAAAAAGTGAGATGGCTATTAGAATATTTAATATGAAAGTTTAAAAAAAATTCTCATAATAATTTTATTTGAATAAATTAAATAAAAAATAACATGAAAATTAAAGAAATAGATATCAAAAAGTATTATAAACTAAATTGAGTAAGATAACATGTTAATTATTTTCATTTATGTATTTTTTCTGTAATTTTTTATTGAATATTGTGATGGATACTATGAGTTTCAGAAATTTACAATAATAACAATTATTATATATATATAATTCAAAATAAATAGACATAAGAAAAATATCCAGCATGGAAAAATGTGGGTTCACGGATTTATATTTGTAGCAGAATAACTACGGATCAACATGTGGTCAAAGTCGCACTAACTGCATTATTAAATTTATATAAATTAAAAAAAATTATTACATAGTACAAAAATATACTTTTCCAATTTATATTGAATTTATACGAATATATTTTTACTTTAACTATATATTAATTTATTTTTATGTAAATTTGAGGAAAATATTGATGTTGTATCTAATAATTTATCTACAAATTTTGTGGTTAAGAATTTGTTTTTAATGAGGTTAGGTTACTTACCACTTTCTAATGTTCATATTTGGACGTCTCCTCCAAAGGAAATCTCTTCCTTCATCATGGCGGATATATATTACAGTGATGATTGTATTGGTCATCTTTGCCTTCTTATGTTTTATATTTTAAGGTCACATAAATAACGGTGATTTATTTTTTATTTGTGCTCTATTTTAATGAATAATTTATAGTTTTTGTCTTATGGTGCCAAAAAAATAATGGAGTTGAATACTTTATTAAGATAATTTTATATTGATTGAGAATAAAAAATATAAATATTTAATATATGGTGAGAGTTTATAATTTTAACTTTTTAGTAATGATAGTTTTAATATTTCAATTTATATTATGTGTATATTTTTATGTTCTTAATACTTTTTATTCATATAAAAATTAAAAATTTAACATAATATGAGAATAGATTTAGTCTTATTTTTTAATTTTTTGATTTAAATATTTAGTCTCAGAGAGTCCGGTGTTACCGTTACATTTCAAGTATTTATTTAAGTGACAATTAGACGTTTATTCATAATTATCAGTATTAAAATAATCTCACATTGATTGAAATAAAAAATATAAATACTTAATATATGATTAGGCTCTATCACCTAATTAGTTAGTTTTAATTTTTTTAATAATGATAGTTTTAATATTACAATTTATATTGTGTATTTGTGTGTTTAATATTCTCCATTCATATTAAAATTAAAAATTTAATATACTTTTCTCTGAAAAAAGTTGGACAAAATTTGAGTCTACTTGCCAAGGAAAATGAAAGAAAACAAGTCATATGTCCCTTGATGACTCGAGATGCCGGGACAACAGCCAATAGGTGTGTAGTGATCGAGCTGTAATCATATTAAATTGTATATATATGCTATCGTTTGCAAAATTATATAGTATCCTTCATTACCTAAAAAGAATATGGAAAGTGCCCAAAGAGAGCAATTTAGTTGCACGACTTTTATAAGTTTTTTTATAAGGATTTGCATATATGGATTTTGCTTTAAAGTGATATTTATTCGACGCCAACTATATATATGATTTCGGTGTACCATTATCAGCTTAAATTTTTATCATGTTATATGCTCAACTAAGAAAATCCAAAATGCCTTTAATATTTTCCGACAAATAAAGTTCACTAATGCATAAGAATAAATCACTCTGTATAAAGGAAGAATTAATAATTTGATTTATTGTTCTAAATGATAATATTAACTATCAATAATTAAGGTTATGTTTAGATTAAGGGATTTGAATTATAAATATTAGAAAATTCATAAATTTTGTTAAAATTTATTGTTTGGTTAGTATAAAATAGTCAAAATCTATGCATTGTTCAAAATTTATTATCCACTATAATTTTTTATTTTGAAAGTTTTTAAAATTTTACATAAAAAATAAAATTGTAAAAAATTCCTCAGAATGAAAGATTTTATATCTTATTTTTTTATAATAAAAATATTATTAAAATTCATATATTTTATTTTTATTTTAAATAAAAAATTTTAATTTTTAATTTTATAAATTTATAAATTTAAAATTTTTTTATCCGAATATAAATTATTTATTGTCAATCAAGTTGAAATACTATGATTAAAAAAAAAAAAAAAAAATAGTTTCACATCGTGATGGAGATCAACAAGATTTAGTGTTTTCCATATTTATTTGTATATTTTTGATATTTTTATTTTTCTTAATTATTTTTATTTGGAAACTTAGTTTTAGGCGTTATTTAAAATATTATATTAGTTTTGATTTGTTTCTCTATTTAAGTTAGTTTTAATTTATTTCCTTATTTATGTAAATCTGGTAATTTGTTTCCCTTTAGAAATAAATATGGTAATTTATTTCTAAAAAGAAACAAATTACCAGATTATATTTTAGATTTTTTTGAAAGTTATTTCCTATATATAATTATGTAAATCTTAGGGTTGGGAGAGTTTGGATTTGAATTAAAAATAATATTTTTATTTGAAAGTTGATTTTTCCAATTTTCGGTATTCTTTTTTGAATCAACGAATTTTGATGCATATTTCCTAATATTTTTAAAATCAACAGGTTATAGAAGATTATTTTCTGGTATTCGTACGCGAATCAACGGATTATAATAGGATTCTATTTTTCCATTGATATTCCGCTGCGTCAGTTAGTATCAAAACTTGCGCTCGTTCTTTAAAAAGTTATGTCATCAAGAATAGGATGCCAAGCTGTACCTGTAGAGTAGGTTTATAATCGTGACACAACAGCTCAGATGGAGCCACTTATCATGAACCATATGGAAGAACGTATGATACAAGTGGTGAATCAGTTAACTCAATGGGTAAATGAGCTTTTAAGAGATCAAATATTTAATTTTCATGCCTCAGAAATAATGTCAAATGTCAATTGGGATTTACCTCCAGTATTTGATATTATCCTGATGAAAAAATATTATTATCTACAACTATAGTTTCATCATCTATTGAGAATCATAATAATATCGATGAATCGCAATAGATCACAACACAATTTCACAAGAAAGAATAATATTATTATGAAGATCCATTTTTCATTAATCTTTCTACTGTATATGATTCTCAATTCATCAAAAATATTTTAATTGAAACTTATATTCAAAGTTATTGAACAGATTGGATAGGAGTTATAAGGAAAATTGAAAAGTTTTATATTTTTTATGAATATTTTATAACCATGTGTTTTCAATATATAATTCTTTTACCTAAGGATTTTTTTGAAGATAATATTGCTGCAAATTCGAGGGCGAATTTTCTCTACTCAAGAGAGAATGATAGAGATTAACAAGATTTGGTGTTTTCCATATTTATTTATATATTTTTGGTATTTTTATTTTTCTTAATTATTTTTAATAGGAAACTTAGTTATAAGCGTTATTTAAGATATTATATTAGTTTTGATTTGTTTATCTATTTAAGTTAGTTTTAATTTATTTCCTTATTTATGTAAATCTGGTGATTTGTTTCTTTTTAGGAATAAATTACCATGTTATATTGTAAGTTTTTTTGGAAATTATTTCCTATATATAGTTATGTAAATTTTAGGGTTGAGAGAGTTTGGATTTGAATTAAAAATAACATTTTTATTTGAAAGTTGTTTGTTTCAATTTTCGATATTTTTTTTTAAATCAACGAATTTTGATGCTTATTTCATGATATTTTTAAAATTAACAGATTATAAAAGATTATTTTCCGATATTCGTATGCGAATCAACGGATTATAATAAGATTTTATTTTTCTATTAATATTCTGCTGTGCCACATCGTCTAGTTATATGGTCCTAGAACTAAGAGGCAATACCTTAGAAGTTTATGACGCGGGCACACCTATTTGTGTGATTTTTAATTTAACTGTTGACAATGATTATTGATAGTTAATAGATTATTAATTGATAGTTAATTATTGTAAATATTTTATTAAAATTATTATTAGTTATTAATTGTTATTATATTGGATGATCATTAAAAATAAATATTAATATTTATTTTTTATTTAAATATTATTTTTAAAAAATAATTTATTTTTTTAATTAAAAAAAATGAAATTTTTAAAAAATCTTTAATTTATAATTTTTATAAATAATAACTATTTAATTATTTAACAGTTCTCTAACAACTAATTATTATTATTAATTAAAAATTATAATATAATTATTGAGAATAAAAAAATTAACAACTATATTAAAAAAATTTACTATATACCCATGTATGCCTATAAGACTAAAACCTATAAAAGTCCATCCAAAAAAATATTCGACACAGTAGTTGAGATTTTTTTTTCCTAATGAAATTTGGATATAATAAAATCAAAATTGAGGTATTAATAGATAATAAAATTTTGATTAAATTTAATATTTGACGAATTAATATTTTATTATATCTAATATTTTTAAAATATATTACTTTTAATTAAAATTATTTAATTAATATAATTTTTATATTTGACGAATTAATATTTTTATTATATCTAATATTTTTAAAAAATATTACTTTTAATTAAAATTATTTAATTAATATAATTTTTATATTTATTTTCTATCAATATATTTTCATATATTATTATTAATTTGAATTAATGTATGCACCTAAACTCAATACAAACAAGAGGAAATAATATTTTTTGAAACTGAAATTAGAAATTGTAGGGAAGAGTACTTCGAGACTTATCATTTACCATATTAATTTTGTCAAAGCCATTGGTAGTTGAGTGATAGATGGAATGTTTATCTCTTATCTTTTCGTGATCAAAACAATCTCAAGTAATTGAATGGCCAAACATTTAATAGTATGGTGCCCTTAATTCAGCGTCTTCACGGTCCAAAAACAGCC
Source organism: Aleurites moluccanus (assembly GCA_948193065.1). Classification (NCBI taxonomy): domain Eukaryota; kingdom Viridiplantae; phylum Streptophyta; class Magnoliopsida; order Malpighiales; family Euphorbiaceae; genus Aleurites; species Aleurites moluccanus. Next base: position 53,280 of record CANXYC010196297.1, on the reverse strand, counting down.
AGTCAGAAATTGTTTTTAGCTTTAGATGGAAATATACTTTGGTCCTCTGCCTTAGGGCAGCTTGTCTGGGTTAAGGTCTAAGACTTCGAGTGCCAGTGGAATACAACCAATTATAAACAAGTTCAGTATGTTTCATATGTTGTGGATGGAATAATTTGTTTCTCATTTTAATCATGTTAAATGAAATCTCCTAATTGAAACATAACAAACATATTGATAAGTTTTTAGTTCAATGCATTTTAGAATTTAGATCTATAAAATTTCAAGTTTGAATTCCCAATCAGTCAAATTTAAGGGTGAAAAATAACAAAAGTTTTTTTTTTTCTCAGTTAAATTTATTAAGTTTATTGTGTAAATGTTTTTTTTTTTATTAAGTTTTTTCAAACACATTTCACGTGTCAAAATTTTTTTTACTTGTTACCCTATACATGTTTACTGTTTAGAAGTTCATCTAAGTACGCATCTTCCTCATCTTTGTTGTGCAAGTTAATTTGCAATCTTTATAATTAATTTAGAGCACCTTCGAGAGTACATTTTAAATTGTTTTCATAAATGTATTCTTTTTAACTTCAACAAGTAATTTAAATATTTTTTTTCTGAGGGAAATAATTCCTTAAACTTTATTTTTAAATGTTTTTGAAGAATTAAATGTAATAAATAGCTAAATTTAGATTAAAAACGAATTATTGAAAATTGTTATATATAGAAGGGTCTTCAATAAAATTATCAATAATTAAAAGTTAGTTATTGAACAATGTTAATGATATATTTAAATTTAGATATAATTTTAAAATTGAGTTCTCTCTTCTTTCTATAAATTAAAAACTAACAAAATTACATGATTCTGGATTAATTGTAACAATATCATATTAATTGTAACAATATCATTCTAATTTTATTGATTTTAATTTTAAATTATTAATTTTATTAAATATCAAAACTTTCATATGATGAAAAATAGATAAAGATGAAATTAGAAAATTAATCATTGCTAGACTGAAAAAATTTATATAAAAAATTGAAATTATGTAAGCCGAAATTTTTTTTGCGTAAAATATTATATATAAATAAATCAGATGAATATTTTTTTATAAATTAATAAAAAAAAATTTCTTAAATCTATATCACCACATGTTTTCATCCCTGAAAATAGTTATTAAGAGAAACTTTTTCTTATTAATTAAACTCTAATTAGAAATTTTATTCACAACATTGAAATGTTTTGATTTTTGACAATTTTCAAGGAAAGAAAAGAAACTGGGATATTTTGATTTTTGAGAATAAAATTTCTAAAAGTCGGTCGGACTTTTTTTTTTTCAACTCTAACTAGAGAGTCGATCAGACTTAAAAACTTAAAAGAGGCGTTTATTCATCTTGCCTAGAATTTGCTAACTAGGAAGAGTGGGGGCCAACCAAATTTCTAAAAGTCGGTCGGACTTTTTTTTGATGAAAAAAAAAATCTAACTAGAAAGTCGGTCGGACTTAAAAACTTAAAACAGGCGTTTATTCATCTTGCCTAGAATTTGCTAACTAGGAAGAGTGGTGGCCAACCTTTTTCACGGGGTGCCCAAACTAGTACCGATTGGGGAATAAAATATATATATATATTAATAATATTTGTATTAATTTTTTTTAATATATTATAATTTAATTATTTCATTAATCTAAAATTTCTTTTATTCTAACATTATAATAATTGTTTATTAAAAAATATATTAAAAATAAAAATAATAATTAAAAAATATAAAATATAAAAAAATTAAAAAAATGGAAAATTATTTTTTTTAATAATTATATATTTTATAATTAGAATGCTTATTATATTGAAAATAAAAAGAAATATATCGGTATAACTTTTTAACTCCATAGACTGTTAGTATGTTCGTTAGCATCTAGTCAATTAGGGAATTGTGAAATTTCATTTTTGTAAGTTCTGAGTGGGAATCCAAATGCACGAGTATAATGCAATATGCTGAACATCATTTAAATCACCAGTAACATTAATATTCCCTCATTTCAAATGTGTTATAGCTTCGGATTTCTTGGAGTAACTTCATTAGGTTGAATTTGAATAATAATAGGAATTTAAAATGGAGCAACTTGCATGACTTTTTTCACATAATTGGCCCCATCGGCCAGATAGATGGTCAAATTTAAAATTGGTCATGTAATTAATAACTAACTGATCACTTTTGCCCTTTTTCTTATAATATTGCGTTAGAGATTTTGAAAATGAATCTATGCTTATGTATATAATAACAAATCGCCATTTTAATTTGGTATAAATTAATGATTTAGCTTAAAGATTTAAATTCTAACTATGATATGGAATAACATTTTCATATCAATAATAGTGTTTGTATGTGAGATATACACATTTTTCATTTGACTGATCATAGTATTAATATATAAAAAGAAAAATAATAAACTGCATCAGTTACATATAAGGTATAGTGCATATATTTTACATTGATAAATATATAGAGTTTATAGGAAGCATAAATCTCAATTTATGAGAGTGATCAATTAAAATACATACATTATATACATCTTAACAACAAAATCTCATTAACGTATCAAAAAAATTCACTCAATCTACTTAAATTTAATTTTTTATACATAATTTTTTTTTTAATTCATCTAAATTCAATTTTTTATACAAATAATTTTATCAATTCGCCCTATTAATTTTATGATTTCATCATCTAATAAAATTTTTTTGTCAGGTTGAATATTCTTGAACTTCTTGTAGACTTGGGTTTTTAATATTATTAAAGGCTATTTTGTTTTTAACATTCAGATATTAGAGCAGTGGCGGAGCCACACTTGCATGAGGGTGCGCCTAGACCAAAAAAAAAATCTTATGTATATATCTATATTATATTAATTTTTGACTTTCTTAATTTATTTGAGTGTTATGCTAAATTCATAAAAAATTAATATTATAACACTCATTAATTAAATTTACCAATAAATATAAATGGATAATCCACACAATCACTTAAATATATAAAAAAAAAATCCTAACTATTCAAATTAACCAATAAATATAAATGAATAGTCTGCATCTATTGACAGTCATATGATCATTAAAAAAAATAAAATTAAATTTAACTCATCTAACCATCAATTACCTTTTTTTTTTTTTTGCCCTCTCAATTTATGATTCATCACTCCATCTTTTATTTTTAAATTTCTTTTGCTCATTTTATTTTATTTTTTTTTCAATTATAATTAAATTTCTTCTTAAATATTAAATTTTAAGTGATTTTAATCTTTTACTACATTAACACAAGTCTTAACCTTGGGCCTCATAGGCAGAGTTTCCTTATCTGTTTTAATTCTGTTTTTTTTTTATTATTATTGTCTCAGCTGACTTGCTTTTTCTGATATATAGTGGTGTTTCTGTTTGGCTCCTTTGATTTTAGCCTTAGCTTTGGGAATCGTGGTCTTTTGCTCTTATGTCTCTGTTTTAGCTTAAGAGATGTTACATTTTGCTTGATAAGTTTTGTTTTTAGCTGTAGTGCTTTGTTTCATATCATTCATGTTTCTTTTGGGCTTTTTTTCGTCAGTTTCTTTGCTTTGAAGCCACTGATATTGTCTTTTAAAGGATGTAGTCCTTTCAATTAATAAATAAAATTAATTTATTTCCTATAAAAAAAATCAAGTCTTTCTTTAATTTTAGACATTCCTAATTAATAATAGGTAATCAATAATTTTATAAATTATTTATATTTTTATTATTAAAATTAAATTTCATGTATATTTTTTATATATATTTAATCAGATTTTTTATAATACTATTTTGATAATAATTTTTTCTTGAATATTCAATATGAAAATATCTAAAATTAGATCAAAAATTATATTATTTATTTTCTATTTATCAATTTTTGAAGTTTATGTATTTATACTAAAATTAGATTTAGAATTAGATTATTTATTTTATACATCCTATTAATTTAATTAATTTTTAATATACTTATATTTTTTATAATTTATTTTATAATTTTTCATATTAAAATACATAATGTAAATAGGTACGCTCTGATACCGACGTCCTGACTCCACCACTATATTACAGTGCTTCTATATATAGGGAGTCCATCTTCTGAAATTCTCTTACAAGTGAAAGCTAAGCAAAGATAAGAATCAATCTTATCTCAGTCTTCACCGGAGATCAGAAAGAGATGGAAATAATGCAATTCTTTCACATGAACAAAGGAGATGGTGAAACTAGTTATGCCAAAAATTCAACTGTCCAGGTTTAATTAATTATATAGAGCTCCATATCATTGCAATTTCAATATTATTTAGTTGTAAAAATATTATAGTAATTTAATTATATTTTAATTGAATTTTGCAGAGCAAGATAATATCCATTGCAAAACCAGTAATGGAGGAAGCAATACTGGAAATGTTATACAACCTTAATATTCCGGAAAGTATTGGCATAGCAGATTTAGGTTGCTCTTCTGGACCAAATGCTTTGCTAGTGATCTCTGATATACTTGATATAATCTACAACAAATGCAAAGATCTGGATTGTCCGACACCAGAGTTTAGGATTTGTCTGAATGATCTCCCTTGCAATGACTTCAACTGTATTTTTGGATTATTGCCAAATTTCTACAAAAAATTAAAGGAAGAGAAAGGTGTAGGATTTGGACCATGCTTTATATCAGCCATGCCTGGTTCTTTCTATGGTAGATTGTTTCCTGCTAGGAGTCTTCACTGTGTGCACTCTTCTTCCAGTCTTCATTGGCTCTCACAAGTTGCTCTCTCTCTCTCTCTCTCTCTCTCTCTCTCTCTCTATATATATATATATATAGCTACATATTGGTGTGTTGCACGATTTATTTATATATTTATATTAATATTAGATTTATTAATATTAAATCATATCATATATAACTATATATACATATAATTTTAATAATTAAAATTATATTATTTAGAAGAAAATTATAAATAAATAAATTTAAATGTTAATATTTTTATAAATAATATCTATTTTGTATTAATAAAAATTGTATGATTTATAAAATTTATTATATCTCATAATCTCAATATTCTATTCTTAATTTTTAATTAAAAAAGTAAATATTTAATATAATGTTTTTTTTTTTACTTTCTTACATTTTAATTTTTGTGATAACTTATAATATCATAAATAATATTTCAAAAAGAAAAATTAACTAACAATTTTGAATAAAAATAAATTTAAATATGACACATGAAGGGCTACTGTGTTAAAATAAATAAGAGTCTCTCTCAACTTCTAAATATATGGTCCTAGTCTGCCCGAAAAATAAATTATTTAATTTGATTGCACTATATATTCTTGTTCTTACCAAACACTAACCCCTCTAATTTGTAAACCACACAACCTATAATCTTTTGGAGGACTTTTCAAATTGATTGATCATTAAGTATTTAATTGCCAGTGATTCTCCAACACCGGAAAATGTCACACTGTTCTTTTCAATTACTTAATTAATTATTATAACAAGTAATTATTAACACTCCTCTGATATATTTTCAAATTATATGGAAGTCTAAGTCATAAAACGATTATTTTAAATAAAGCAATAATTTTAGGGCTGATAACAAGCTATTTATCCTTGCAACTGTTGTTAAAACATAAGAATTGTATAGGTCCCACATTGTCTAGATACAAGCAGCACACCCGTGAACAAGGGGAAAATCTATATGTCAAAGAGTAGCCCAGATGCAGTGTTGGAAGCATATTATCAGCAATTCCAAAAGGACTTTTCAGTGTTTCTGAAATCACGTTCACAGGAATTGGTCCCCGGAGGCTGCATGATTTTGTCATTTATGGGCAGGAGATCCTCTGATCCAACTACTGATGAGAGTTGCTATCAATGGGAGCTCTTAGCTCAAGCACTAATGGCCTTGGCTTCGAAGGTTATTTACTTTTCATTTCTTTTTTTTTTTTTAAATACATATTTATAATTCCTTATATGATATTAAAATCACTCGAGCAAAAAGTATGAGATGTATTCTAGGCGCACTTTTTTTATTAGCCTCTTAATTATCAACTAATTAAATACTCCCAAGGTTTGAAATATGCAAAGGTGTTAGTGTGATTGTTGACCACAGATGTTCTAATATTTTAACAATCAATAAAGTATTTAAGTGTAAACAAATATGCAAAAAGAATAAGAAGTGGGATTTGATTGTTAATTATTTAATTTGTTTGCAGGGACTGATTGAAGAGGAAAAGATAGATTCTTTCAATGCCCCTTATTATGCACCCTGTGCAAAAGAAATAAAGTTTGAGGTACAAAAAGAAGGTTCTTTCATTATTGATCGTATTGAAGCCTTTGAAATCGATTGGGATGGTGGGTCCTCATCAGATGAGCATATGCATTCCCAATTTGCTATACCATCTTGTGGGCAGAAAGTGGCCAAGACAATTAGGGCTGTGGTGGAGTCAATGCTTCAATCTCATTTTGGTGCACACATAATGGATGATTTATTTAAGATTTATGCGGATTTAGTTAATGATTACTTGTCTAAGTATAAAACTAAGTACATTAATTTAGTCATTTCTATGTTTAGAAATGATTACTAGTAATTAACTAGTAGTAATAAGGGTATATATAGGAGATTGGAAGGCACTACTCAGCATATTTCTTTCTTACATTTACTATGTAACACAAACATTAAAATTAAATGAAGCTTTACCCTAGTGAAGAAATAAATTAAATGATCCTTTTTTATTAATTTGATAACAAGTAGAATGTGCTTTATAATGTAAGGTGAGAGCTCTTTTGTCTTCTTCATGCATTATAATGTACAAGAGAATAATCCAAATTTTTTCCTTTTAATAATGAATAATAATTGCTTTTTAGGGCCATTATTATTTAATTTATTATATAAATAAGATTGACAAGATAAACCATTATCCGAGTCTTGCCTGCATTCAAGGGCAGGCTGGCAGCAAACTGAAGAGGATTGACCGTATCACCATATACCTCATAGTAAGCCTACAGGCCAAAATAGCAACTTTAATATATATTATAAAACCAACTGTAACAAATTTCAAATATTTAAACGAGACAATTTCTATTAATGTTGTTCTCCACCACCAAACCAAAGCTAACAATAAATTAAAAAAAAAAAAATGCTCTCTTTTTGCCTTATGCACATCCTAATTGCCTTTATTTCTACGCAATTTTTGTTCTTTTTGCCTCATTGTTGTTATTTTTAACAGTGAAGATGCTATTATAGTGTGCTTATCATCAAGAATCCATGGCTAATATTCCACCTGATTTCCTTTCATTAGAGAGACCCTAATCAATACTGCTAAATGTTATATATATATATATATATATATATATATAAATAATTTATTATTTTATGGCTGAATTCTAATCTAACTCAAATTATATAAATAAAAACTAGTTGTATCTTATAAACTTTTTTTTTTTACTTTTATTTCTAGCCGACGTAAAATTGACACCTACTTATTAACTTACTATTTTAATTAAAAATCTTTAGTGGCAGTCTTTACAATTTATATCTTAATTTAGGATTTCAGAATTTTTAATTTTAATCCTTCTTTTATTTTAAATATTTTGGTGCAAAAAAAAAAAGTCGAACTAAAATTAGTTAATTAGAATAATGAGAGTTTTATGAATATAAATAATCACTTGAAGAATAATATTTGATTCTAGCTGTAAGACAAAAATTAAGATTTTAAAATATATCAGATTGGATCCTAAGTTAGGTTTAGTGTTTGAATGTAATTATTGATTGGAACTTTGAAACAGTTTATGTTTAATACCTGTAATGTATAATATCTCTTGAAAAAAAAAATAATCAATTGAAACAAACCTGTCAGACGTGAATTAGATTTGAAAGGTTTATATGCCATTTTGGTCATACCAATGTTGAAAGCGCAAATATTGAGTTTGGTAGGCCTATACTTGCCAGAACCTGTAGTTCTGACTTTTTAACAATTTGATAGGTCCTAATACCATGAACTTGTCGTCCACTTAAACCAAGTAGCCAGTGCCAATTGCAAAATTTCAATTTTCAGTTTGGGCCTTTCAACTACAACACAATCAGTAGGAGTCCATGGACTTGAATAAATATTGTGGGACACTACCACAGATTTATTTGAATTTGGGCCTAACAAATTCACTGATGCAGCTCATTTTGGAATTGTATTTGAGCCAGATAACCTTCAAAACCATTTGCAAGATCTCGAGGAGTACAGGAGGAGGAAGAGGAGGAGAAGTAGAAAAGCTGCAGGAGTTGTGAAGCCATGCTGGCATTCCCTATGAGGTTTCCCTGTACTAGATTCTATAAAGGGCTTAAGGTAATATAATATCTGCCAAAAATAATATAATATTAAATGTTGTATGGAACTTTCATTTATGATAAAATTAAAATTAGTAAGTTCACGTTTAATTTCATTTGAAATTAGATCAGTGATATATATAATTGTTAACTTTTAGTTGTTGCCCTATAAAATGGTTAAAAGTAAAAAACTTGTAATAAAATTACAAAAAAATGCTCAAATTTATATATATATATATATATATATATATATAATTAGCTAGGCTAATGCATTAATTTTTAAAAATTATTTTATTAAGGTTCAAAAGTATTCTGATACAACAAAGAAGTACAATCACATAAATGATTAAGTATCTGGGCGAAAATCAAAATGTTTTAGACACACTTCCCGGAAGTATAACATTATTATACTTTTTATTCTTATTAATTTAATTAGTTATAAACTAAATAACCAAAGCTAGTAATAATAAATGTGTGTTTCTTGATTGGAGCAGGCAAGGCAATTTCACATTGCAAAGAAAATTTCAAAAAGAATTTGTAAGACAGACACTGGAAGATCTTAATGAAATGTCATTTGGTTCTAAGGTAAGTAAATATGCAGATACAACTATCAAATTCTTATTGATCAACTACTCAAATATTCTTCTTACACCTACCCTCCAACTTTTTGTTGTCAGTTAAACTGCTAACGACATGTCGTCTTAAGTGCTGCAATGGCAACATAAAATCCTCAGGAGCAGCAACGTTGGAGGCCACCACCACCAGGATTTTTCAAGGTAAATGTGGATGCTGGACTTGTAACAGGAATAGCGACTGGTTTCATAGACGGACACAAAGTTTATGAAGGGGATGCATCTTCATATTCAAGAATGGAGGGCTCAAAAATTTTAGAGAAAAACGTTATAATAATAAAATAAATTTATTTTAAAAAAATAAATATAATAAAAAATTATCGAATATATATTTTCAATTAGGAAAAATTATAAGTTATTATAATATTATTGAGAAAAAAATAAAAAAATTATGAAAGTAAATAAAGAAAAATTGAAAATAAAATAAAGGAATGAAGGAAAAAATAAAAAAAAATTAAGGAAAATGAGATAAATTAGTATTTTTATTAGGGACTAAAAAATAATTTTTTAAAATATATGAACTATTTTATTAATTTTATAAAAAATAAAAGACTAAATTATAATTCATCTTAAAATTTTAAAAAAATTAAGGGGCAGGTGTCCCCTTCCCACATGTACATCGTCCATGTACATAGTTGGCCACAAGCTTGGGACAGTCGCTGGGAGATATTAGGGAGTTGGAGTCTGGTTTTTCATTGTGTACCTGGGTTCATGTTAGAAGGGAAGCCAATATCGCAGCTTATTGTTTAGCTCATTGGCCAACTAGGCCTACTCAAACTATCATATGGTTGTCTGAGTTTCTATATGATCTTGTACTTTGTTCAGAGAAGGATTTTAACCCTTCTTCTTCGGAGCATTGAAATGGTTTCGTTATTCCATATAAAAAGGAAAAAAAAAAAGAGTTCTAAAATAAATGACTTATAGTCAATGAAGCGACAAGTCGCTTCAACTTCAATTTTTTAATTGAGAAGAACGCCCTACTATATTTATCTCAATTTTTGAGTTATAGGTAGCCAATAAACTTTGTTTTTTGATCCATTTGGAAATTGAGTTCTCTTATTAGATTTTTGTAAAAATAGATGAATGTTCAGTAGGAATATATTTAAATTTGTCTGATATGCAAGAAATCAATTAGTACACAAAGCTAACTTCTCAATTAAAAAAATAATAAAAATTAATGCTAATGAACAGTTAGTCAAAGAATCAATTAGGAGTGGCATCTATAGTACCTTGTTTCCCAAGATTAACACTTGAGGGTTGTGAGATACGAGGTTTGTCTCCTAATTACTAGACCTATTTATAATTTTTACTTGCTAATAACAATTTTTAAAACATTACCATTTATAGGATTTAAGATAAAGAAAGGGTGGAACATTAACATTGACGATAGATTAATACATCTTGACCCTATTCTATATGAAGAACCTAATAAGTTCAACCCTTCAGGATTTGATGTACGTGTCAATTTCTCAATATTTACATCTTAAAATTTTGAAAATTAAATTAAATTAAATTGACAGGATGAATCTTGGCCATATAGCTTTTTAGCATTTGGGATGGGAGGGAGAACATGGCTAAAGCCATGATGCTTGTCTTCCTCCACCGTCTTGTCACCACATACAAGTGAGTAATCTAATTTCTCCACATAATTAAATTTCACTTACTCATACACTATTCTTCTTTAAATTCTATAGGGCTAAATTATATATTACATTTAATTAATCGGTTGTAATTTGTAAATTATAGTAGTAATGAATTTATGCAGATATTGAGAAGTGGGCTCTCTTCTCAAGATTAAAAACTGGTTGTCCTGTACATGTCACACCTATTGCATATGCAATGATACAAAGTATGGCTTATAATCATGATTGTCATATAATTTGAGATTTAATCCTTTCGTAACTAAATAAATAAGCATATCAATCAAAGAACTCGGTTTCTTCACGTTGCTCAAAATGGGAAAATAAAGGAAGCTTTTGTGTATGCAGAGATAATATTTGTGAAGGCCTTTTACCTAATTATCTGTCAGCGTATGAATATTGAATAATAAATTAAGACAAAAAGCTTATAAAGTTTTCTTTTCTTTTCCTTTTTCTTTTTAGGGAAAAAGGTTGTAAAGTACTTTTTTGACTATTTATTTTTAAGTTTGCCTAATTTTAGTTAATTCTAAAGGCATAATTGGTAAGAGTTTTGAACTCGGAAAAATAAATTCCTGTCATACATAAGGTGTTTGCTAATAGTACTACCAACGCTAGCTTGAAAATTAAAAACAAAAAGTTTAAGAAAATCAATTAGAAACTTTTTTGGTGTGAATTTCATGAATTTTTCTTTTTCAACCAAAATATACATAAATAAATTAGTAGTTGTTAGTAACAAGGAAAAAGTGAACACTGCGGTGCTTCAAATAATGCAAAGTTTGGTTATTTAGCATATTTTGATTAAGATAGATTGATTAGATCTCTTTTTAAATGGGCTTAGGCCATTACTTTGAATTTTGACCTGCAAAATAGTCAAGAAGCATGGAAGAGCAAGCCAAACTTAAATTAATAGTTTGGAGGTGAAGGAAACTTAAGAAAAAAGATGATTATTTTTTCTTGATTTTAAAGAAAGCTTTTTAGTAAAAGAATAAACTGAGAAATTATAAAATGAGTTATTTTATAATTGTTGATAGTTTTCTCTTTTATATTTTCTAACTTTGACTATTTAATAAAGATGATAAATACGTAATAGTATTTGGACTTATATAAAAAAAAAAATTATATTAGTTTTTTAAATTTATGCAACATACATTTAAGAATTACTTTAGGATAAAGAATGCGTACTTTTTTATACTACACTAATAATCTTAACATGATATGATTTATCTTATTTGTCGGTAAATGATAAATTGCACACAAGACTCTTTGATTTTGAGTAAAATATGAAGGTCGGTTAGTTAGGGGATCTTGATATGTGAATAAGGACAACAAAGTATTTTGTAATCGAATTATTTCACTGCATAAGTGTTTTAAAATTTTTTAGATTTAAACTTGAATCTCGACGGATCATGAGTTTAAAATCAATTTGAAAATGAATTCTTTCATGGACTTCTTCAATTTTTTGCCCAATAAAAAATTCACTTTTAAATTTTTATCTCTAGATAGATACCATTAACATTTTATAATCAAATACCAACTATGTCCAAAACATTAATATTTATAATGGTTGTCCTTGGCCAGCAAGACCATTCCCAAATTAGACAGGACGCACCCCTTTTTAGGGCAAACGATATATTCTCCAATTTTGACTTTTTTTTTCCCTCTCAATACCTTTCCCTTTTTTTTTTAAATCTTCCTTCTCAATACTAAACAAAAAAGCATTCAATATCCCATCTTTTCACTAGTAACGCATTATGATTTATGAATATATGCTATTGATTTTGCTTACCGACAATTAAACTACTGTTCATATTATATATATGTTGTTGTTTCCCAACCACGGCATAACTCTGAATAAGATTAATACTCACTCTAATTTTTTTATATATGTTATTTTAGGGAGGAAATTTTTTTTTTTTTTTTTATAAATCATTTTTAGATTTCAGATTATATTTATTATTTTCTTTCAATTTTGCTCTATACTTTTAATCAACTATACAATCAGTAAAGTCATACAATAAATATGATTATATCAATTATTTTATATTAAAATTAAAATATAATAATTAATTTATTAATTTTTATTTTTTTTTTCAAAGCGACTTATATGAAAAAATAAAAGGAATATATATTAATAATCGGATGGTTACCATAAATTAATTTCAGATGGGCTAGACATAATTAATGACATATTAATAAAAATAAATATTTTAATTATTACAATATTTCCATTTCCTTTTCCTCTAATAAGTTCGTTAGGTCACAGATCCTCATTGGCCTAATTATTATTATTATTATTATTATTTAATATAAATGGGTCATAATTTTGTTCCTTACTGCTACACACCCGAATGGATCCCTTTTTGGATAAACTAAATATTTCCTTTGTTGTTAAGTATAACTAATTAATTTCCCTAAAAAAAATTATAACTAATTAATTAATGCTTTTTTCTAAAGTTCAAATGTTAGAATTTTTAATTAGTGGTTTCTTTTTTAAAAGTAACAAATTAAAAGATAAAAGAAATCAATTAAAACGGAATCAAAATTATATTTTAAAAATATTGAATAAAGAAGAAAATAACTAATAATTAAGGTTGCTGTGGGGATAGTCTTTTGCTCTTAATAGTCAGATATTCTTAAAATAATTCAATCAACAGTCAACACTAGCATTATGCAGCTGCAACCAACTGGTCAACCTTGGGCTGCTGCCCATCATATATATATTAAAAAAAATAAAAACATAGGTCGTAAAGGTTTTTTTTTTTTAAAAACTTTTTTTGGCCTTTTCCTTTACTTTTTCTATATTATTATTACATATTGTATATTTTATTAATCTCAAATTAATATTTAAACACCTAAATTGAAGTTAATTTGTAATATCATGTATAATATTATTACATATTATATATTTATTAATCTCAAATCAATACTTAAAAGCCTAAATTGAAGAATGTAATACTAATAACATATTATTGTTACAGAGTATTATAATATTTAAATTAAATCACCTCAATTACTTGAGTTGACATTATTAAAACAAAATTAAATTTTAATAATTTTATAAATCAAATCCACATAATTTTACTTAATTTTTAAGAATCACCCTGATGATATAAAATAATATAATACATCTTACATGTGGCGGAGAGAAAAAAAAAAAAAGTTATTCTCTACTAAACTAATAATAAAGGGCTCTGTGCTATTAGCTATCACCTTTTTTTTTTTAAATCGTCCGATAACTCTTTTAATACTTATTATTTTTTTTTTATAAAATTTAAATTCTAAATTTTACATTAAAAAAACGAATTTTTCAAACGTTGATAATAATATATAGCTATCACTAAGACAAACGAAAGACTGAAATTATTTCTTATAATTCTAATTTGTTTTTTAAATAAAATAATCAACTATAAAATATAAATTATACAGAAGAATAAAACAATATCTAAAATTTCACCAAATCCAATTGACCAAGAAAATAAATTATTATGATTTTTTTTAATAAAAGAAAAAAAAAAAGACTCGAGGCAGGTCAAACAAGCAAGGAAACAAGCCATATATAACCAGCAAGTGCCAGAGAATTGATTATGAAAAAAAATTCATAATTCATAATATCAATTATGCTTAGCAGGTTGAAAAGTTATTATGAAATAAAATTAATATTTTTAGTTTAAAAAAATTTTCAAATTAAATTAAATTATCATTATAATTAAATTATTAATTTCGATTTGATTTGCTTCGGTTTAAATATTTTTAGTATATCAATTTCAAATCAATTTTTTTTTATAAATCGTTATTATTTTATTATAAATTAAAAAAAAATAATAAAGTATTGATAATAAAAAAAATTTAAAAATAATTCAATATTGTTCAATTCAAAACTTATCTATTCCGTTAATTAATAAATTCAAAACTTATATTTTTCAAGAGTTATATTTTTTTATTTATTTTTAATTAATTTTCATAAATGATATTTTTTTAATTTTAAATTAATATTAAGTTAAAAAATATGTGATTATATATAAAATAAAATAAAATATATTTAATTATAATAATAATAAAAAATAATATATATATATATATATAACTTCAGTTTGATTCGATTTGAAATCGAAAAAAATATTTAAACTGCAATATATATATAACTTCAGTTTGATTCGATTTGAAACTGAAAAAAATATTTAAACTGCAAACTAAACTAGATTTTCAATTTATTCTATTTTTCAAATTAAATCAAATTAAATCAATTATGAAATTAATAATTTTAATTTGATTTTATAAATTTAATTTGGTTTGATCAATTCGATCGATTTAACTTTTATCTCTAAAGTTGTACATCATACCTATTTTCATAAATTGAGTACTCAATTTAATTTAATTTTAATCTTAAAATCAAATGATATCATATAAATAAATTTTTTATTTTTATTTTAAATAATTATAAGTGATATTTTCGAATAATTATAATGTTTATAAATTATATTATAAACATTTCATTCAAATTAATGTAGATATATAGCTTTATTTTTTCATCTCCCTTATCATATGCACTGCCTTTTTAATTAAAGGCTATTAGGTTTTTGTCTTGCGTGCTCAAACAATCTCAAATTCTATCATCTCATTTTATTCCCTCCATAAAATGGAGATAGATTTGATTTTTTTAAAAAATTTAAATCCCTAATTTATTTTCCCCCTTTTTAATTAATTTTTTTTATTAGAAGTGCTAATCACACATAAGCCATAGCTGCTGAGGATTCTTCCTGTTCTTCCGTTATAACAGCAAAAGTCTCATCCCTTAAAATTTTCTTTTTACTAGCAATAAAACTCTCAATTGTAAGCCTAAACTCTTCATCGTTCATATCTTGCATTGATTTTCTTGCTGGAGTATAGCCACCGGCGACCACCATTTCCCTTCCATTGTCCGTCCCCGATCGTCCCAGCTCTCGTCGATCGCTCCTTCTCTTATTTTCTACGGTGGACCTCTCTGATCGTGTTCTCCTGAAAGTCTTCTCCTCATTATAAGTCTCTGTCACAGCAAGGTCACGAACTGGATTCTTCTCCATTGGAATATAATCAGTATTCTCGCAACGATCTAACTGTTTGTCGGATACGGTAGTCTCGCCGGCTGACTGAAAATCAGTCTCCGGTGAGAAGACCAATTGTTTTTCCTCAGCCGCGGATGTTTTCCTGTGAGAGGAAGAGGAAAAGGAGACGTAATGATCGTAAATATCAGGCTTAATCACGGCGGCGGCGTTGTTGGTAGCCGCGGTGGTGGATAAATGGTATATGAGGACAACCAGCAAATTTACGATGAGAAAAACGGGGAATTGGTGGTTGAAAAATGAGAGATAAGCAGAGGCCATCTCTTCAACGTTCGGAATCCACGTGAATGAGCAAAAGAGAAGAGTGAAGGCTCCTACAAGACGCAGACAGAACCTATAGGTTTGACCTCTCCTGTACCTTCTCATGGAATCGGCTTTTTCAGCCTTTACTATGTCAAATTCAAAAGAGGACATTTTCGGTGGAAGCCAAGTGAAACAGACGGTGGAGGAATTGAATTTATAGAGATGGTTTAGGGTGTTGAAGGTTACTTGTGGAAGAGAATAGTACAGAAAAGGAAAGTGAGAGAAAATAGGGATGTGATAGGAAAGGAAAATGAAGTGAAGAGAGCAAGTGTGAGCTTTAGTTGATATTTTGGTTCCTGCTTTGGCATAATAAAGGAAACTGGGTATGAGAGAGATCCGTTGGCGGGTTTTATAGACAACTAGCTGTGTCTGAGCTGTCTTAATTCACATGTTATATATTATGTTTCATCTATTTTTTTTTTAATTATATTATAAAAAAATATTAACTGTTAAAATATTTTTAAAATAATAATATAATAAATTTAAAAAAAAATTTAATTTAACAGTTATTTTTTTTTTCTCAACAATTACATTATACTTATTTAAAAAATAATATTTAAATAAAAATAAAAATATTTATCTTTTATGATTAATATATATATTAACAGTTAATAACTAATAATAATTTTATCAAACACTTCAAACAATCAGCTATTAAATAATAACTATAAACGATTAGTTATCAGTTAATAATTGTTATAAATAATTAAATTAAATAAATTATAATATATATAAAAAAATAAAATATATGATAAGATATATAAAAAAATAAAAGATTTGGATTAAAGTTCGAGATCATATATTTTTTATTTTATGACACATTAGCATTTAAAAAAAACTCAAAAGGTACAATATATATATATATATTTTTCACAATATATCTGAAACTCAGGAAAATACTAGGCTGATAATTTGTCTCTTTCATAATCTACTAAAATAGAAAGCAGGAGTTGAAATTTTGATAGATACAGGTGAAACCACCTCCATATGGGAGAGCTAGGAAGTTGTACTTCCATAGTTAAGTGATTACTTAATAACTACTTTACTATTAATTTTACTTTTAATTATATCATGAGATATTATTGTCTTTATAATATATGAATCAAATAAAAATAATATTTTTTTTTTTACAAATTAATATGTTGGACACAAACTTAACTTTTTGAAAATACACTTTTCAAATTTTGAGAATTTTTTACCAAACAAACAAAGCCTCGTTTATCAACTATGCTAATTTTCTAAATCATTATATCAAGTAATATACAGCCTGGACTAAATGGACCGACCCAGAACATGGTCCATTATTAGCAGATGGTAGAGACAGAACAGGAAAGGACGTGGACTAGTACTTGGTTTACGTAGAACCAAAGCTAGGTGAGTATTGCTTTATATTAATTTTAGGATGAAGTAATGAACTTTCTCTCTCGGTCCATTCTTGATTTTAATTAATTATCATATAATCTAAGAATAATTTTAAAAAAAATTATCATGTATCAAATAATTTTTAAATTTTTTTTTTTCTGTGCATCAAGTATTATTTTTTAGTGATCTTATTAATTTTTTTCATATTTATTATAAACCACGTATTAGAGCCTCAAGCCAGCGTCCGTGAAATTTTTCCTGGGACGCGATGGAGCTAAACTGCTACATAGACGCAATAGCGCTGTATTGCTCCTTCAAAGTATTTTTCGAAGGGAGAGTTTTACTTGGATTGATTTACCTCGGCTTTAAATTAATCAAAGTCTATAAATTTTCGAATATCAAATAATTTAAAAAAAATATTTTTCTAAAACACATCTTAACAATAAATGCATAGTAAAGATTTAAGTATGAATTCTCTTGAAATGTTAAAAAATGTAGTTTTCTAAAAAAAAAAATTATATAACCATCGATTATATATAGGATAAATATTTTCAAGATCATGATTCTTCGAAGTTTTCCTTTTTCATAAATAAATAAAAGTAATCACAAATAGTAATAAACTATACGTAGCTTTTGCTGCAGAGATTAAATTGGACTGCTCGATCTGGTACAGATACAGGAAAAGGTGCTGGAGATTGGGTAAATGGAGTTGGGTTATGTAGTTGAATCTTAGCCATTGGTTGGTTGGTTGGTTTGGTTAATATTGCATGGGAAATTCATGAGCTGCCCAAAAAGAGACATATGCCCCCGAAAACAAAAAGACGATGTCTCAACTCCTAACTCGTGCCTCGGTCGTGTGGAAGATTATGAAATCCTTCAAACATTCACATTGATTTAATAACCACACCCAATGAAACTAAATTTGAGGTCCAACAAGTTAATAAATGCCCATTTACCTTAATTTTTTAAAAAATATATATTTTTTTTAAATTTTTTATAGAGATATTTATATTAACTTACTTTTTTTTTTTAAGGAAAAAATCAATTATAAATTTATTATTTAGTAAAATATATATTTATATAATTTAAAAAAAAAATTACATAATTAATTTTAAATTTAACGACAGCATATTATTAACGTGTTATAATATATTTTTGGTTAATTATGTACTTAGAAAACCAAGGAGACAATAGAGATAGAAAAGCAAAAGTGATCACAGTTAATTTTTTTCTTCCTTCTTAGGACTTGTTTGTTTCCATCAATCAAATTCTTTGTTTTTATTTTTATTTTTATTTGATTTTTGTTTTTTTAACCAAAGTCTTGCTTTGGCGGTGGTTTATTAAAGGACCTCAGGAGACATGTTACATCTGGCAGGGATATATCAGTAAATATGGAATTAAAAGAAACTTTATATTAATTAATTAATCTGTTTTATTTCTTAATCTCTCGTCAATAAGATGCTTTCTGGAGTCCATTATTAACAGATTAGGTAAAGATGATGTTTGATTGATAAAATTATGGTTTACAATTCCCAAGAATTTTCCCTGTAATAAAAAGTTAATAATGCATCTGTAGGGTTTATTTGCTTAGCCTACCAATACCAATCGGACTGTGACCCTTTTTAATTTTCTTTTTCTATTTTCTAAAGCCCCAAAGCCACAACATATTTATCTGGATATTTATGTCATAATCAAAACATATAAATATGACTACCCACTTTCAATTATTTTCTTTCTAGACCCACCACAAAGTGCTTGGAAAATTTAACTTTTTCTTGTGTTTAATATCTTAGGGCCTTTCAATGTATAGTTTGGGGGCGTCCTAATTCCACATAAAATGCCAAATATAATCTCATATAAATATATAGCAAACTAGTGCACGCCAACTTCAACGCAACATGCCCAAAATTAATCAGCCTAGGCCACATTTAATGTACATGAAATCATGAAATCTATTATATATATATATATAATAATACTAAAGCTTAGAGAAGTTTTTCGTCATTGGGTGGGTAGTCTTTAAAGCTTTTAAAGTATTTTTTTATATGAAAAGTTAAAATTTAAATTTTTTAAATTATAATAAAATAAAATTAAGTAATTAATAATTATTATATATTAATAAAAAAAAAAAAAAAGTAAATGTGCCTGTTTAATTTTTTTAACTTATATTAATATTTTCAATTTATATTATAAATTAATAAAAATATTAAATGTGACTATTTAGTTTCTCAATTTATATTTTTTTTATGATAAAAAAAGTTAATTTAAGTTAGAAATAGATTTATGAAAAGTGGATATTTATAATTTTTGAATTTTTTGTTAGAAAATTAGATGATTTTTGTTAACATTTAATTTGGATATAAACAAAAAATAGGATAATGACTATAATAGGAGCCAAATACATGAAGTACGAAGATCATCAATGTCCAATAATGACAAAGTCAAACTTGTTACTAGCTGAGACGTGGTGTTTGTGTTTTGTTGCACAGCTGTTGGTGCCAGACCGGAATCGCCATCGTCACAGCAAATTATTCAATAGCAATTGCCCAATATAGTCAAAAAGGCGAATTTTTTTTTCTTTCTAATTTATAGGATTAATTAATAAAAAAAGATATATAATAATAGTTTCCAAGTTTAGATTCATCGCCTAATTTCTTGGAGTTTCAATTTTGCTTCTTAATTTATTTATTTTGCAGTTCGTTTCTGCCTTTTGATGTATAGCTTATTTAAATGGACAATGAATTAGGTTAACCTTAAAGCTGAATGGACAAGTAGCAAGAAAAAGATTACTGGATAATTGGATTGGAAGCTTTACCCGTGGCAATATTAATTAAAAGAATGAGAACCTTTCTCTGCAAGACGAATCATGCAATTCTCAATCCCAAAAGCATTACGTTTATGGCAATCCATGGAAAGGCAAGAGGCAACCCAAAAGAAAAATGCTTTAGATTAATAGCTTATATGATGATATTTACTTCTCTGCCTCCCTCAACTCCTCCAACTAACTTTTTTAAAGGCTACAGACTGAAATCAGTAATCGCTATATGCATTAATTAATTAGTTTAATTCTAAGGAAGAAAGATTTTGGTAAAGCCATCCTCACAAGGGAAAGGGCATCTGGTGAACAAAAGGTTGTTTTTTTAATTTTGAGCTTTTAACTCTTTATATTTTGCTACAGAAGCCCAGAAATTAGTATGTCTAATGGGGCCTGCCCACATCAGGCCCACTTTGAAACTTAATTCGTATACAATCTAATCCAGTAAGTCACTCTGTCTGACTTCTACATTTCCAGACATCAAACTTTTCTTCTTCTAATCTTCTCCTATGTTCTTCAAAGGTGAGAGTGAGAGTTGAGAGTCCTAGCAGACGTCAACTCTGAATTCTATTATGTGCAGACAAATTTGCTGAACATTTACTTGTTTATCACCTTTTTTCAGACCAAAATTTCCAAACTCCTTGTGACATTTTTTTTTTCTCTCAAAGACATGCACAATTCCATGTAACTACAGGTAAGCAGATCCATGTGATGATGATGAGAAAAAATGCATTCTGCAATAGAAGAGAAATACAAAAGATATAAATCATGCTATATATACAACTACTTGCAACACCAAATACTACATCTTAGTTACTCCATTTTTGGAGATAGACACCAAAAGAAATGGCAAAGTTAAATTCTTCCTCCTCGTTGTCTCTCTTTCTGTTCCTTCCTCCTCATTTCCACTGGTATGATACATCATCAATCTCATTTGTCTTTCTTTAATTATCTTTAACAAGTATCACCTCTGTTAGGAGCTCTGTGTGTGCGCACCTGTGTATGCATATTGAAAATTCATGAATATCATGATCAATGGAATGCATAGATGCTAGTGAAAGAAGCAAAAGTTTGCCAGAGGCACAGCAAAACTTGGACAGGGTTTTGTGCAAAATAGGTAACTGTAATCGTCAATGCAGGAGTTGGGAAAGTGCCTTGTGGAGCTTGCTATGCACAATTCTCAGGAGTTGCTTGTTTCTGTTACTTCAATTATTAATCAAGATTCAAGCATTAAGCACTGTTGCTGTGCTTTGATAGTCAAGTTTCAATATCTGACTCCCATAAATGATACTACTAGTACTAGCAGTGTGCCTGATATTTACTGAATAAGCTATCAATGAAATTGAGTTGCAACTATGTATCAATGCACTTATGAGTTGCAACAATGTATCAATGCGCTTATGAGTTGTAACCATGTACCAATGCACTTATGAGTTGCAACTGTATACTCGGTTGCAAGAATGTTGCAGATGATAACATCAATAGACAATAATGTCCTCAATGCAACTAAATTGTTATTGAAGGTATCCTTTACGTTCCCAACATGTGGTTTGTGTAAGCATGCGATTTTTTGTGTGTAATGTAATGCATAGAAATGGTTGGATATGTTTAAAGGACACTAGAACCGCATATATGAAGACTGAAGAGGGCGAAAAAAAAATCTGGAAGTCCCCTCTAATATGGCTATATCATGTTTTAAGACATACAGATCAAAAAAGGGAGTAGCTTACAGTCAATTTTTAAAAAAGGGCAATATCACCATCTTAACTTCATTCAACAACATTAATATACTCATTCAACAAGATTTCAAATTGAAACAAGCAGAATCTAATTAACAGGGAAAAGATACAACAGGAAGTCCTTGCTCAACATTTATTCTGCAGGAATTCCATAGCATGTTGGCATTGAATTCCCAACCCATCAAATAAAAAAGAACATAAACAACAAAGCAAGGACAGAACAGAAAGTCCTTGTTCAGTATTTTATAGGGATTCCATTTCCATGAGATATATCTTCTATCCTCTCCACAATATGATTTGCCAAGCATGTTTCAATGTCTTGTAACTGGACTTTGTTCAACAATGCCAAGGTATATTTATGATAGTGCCTAAACATTTAAAACTCTAAAGTAAACGCTCAAGGCCCTATTTGGTATAAATGAATTTTACAAAAGTTTGTGGGATTCATTTTGATATTCAATGTTTTCATGTTTGGCATTAATGAAAATGAACATTTTACTCTCATGAACATAACTTTTTTGGAATTCATTATAACTAAACCAAATTCTACTGTTGATAAATGAATTCTATACATAAATTTCATTTGTACCAAACAAGAGAAATATTTTAATATGGAGATATAATTCAATTCAATTTCTTCTATCAGCAACAATTTTCAGTAATCATACATCGGCAGTAATAATTCAAAATATTGCAGCATTACATAAGGTACCAAAAAAAAAAAAATACACAACACATGTTAGCCGGACCATCAACTCCTAAATAAGCATTTCATCAAACAACTAACAATCAAATTACAGACGCCAAATAAACAGAAACCCCTTTTTACCTCCAAGCGGTTCAGTCTCGTCTTTCTACTTCTTCTTTTTGGCAGCGGATTTGCACTTTGTGGGCAACACAATTTCACCTTTAAGGACAGGGATCTCCATAATCTGCAAGAGCTCACCGAATTTCTTACGGAACTTCTCAACTTGGTCGGCGTCGACGAGGACGGCGGAGCGGTTTCCGAGGTAGAAAGGGTGGTTGCCGGACCAAACGTCAACTACATACTCCTTCTGGGTCCCGCCGGTAGTCATAACCAGTTCCCCATTGCAGTATACCTTGGCATCCTCGTAGAATTGCGGGTGTATGTCCTTCTTTCTGCACGTCACCTGTAGCTTAGAATTCCCTACTGCACTGACCTTCACCTACACAAACATCCATCCCACAAAAATAAATTACCAAATCAAATTGAAAAACAAAAATTGAAAATTGATTTTACCTTTCTGATGGAAAGAAGTGGAGGAAAAGGTGGTTTAGGCCGCAGCTTATAGCTGTTGACGATATTGGTTAATGATACCAGATTGTTGCAAATAAAATTATTATTAGCGGTTAATTTTTTATATTTCAAAAAATAGTGAAAAAGTTTTAAATTAAAATTTTAACTGTTAGTTTTTTATATTTTAAAAAATAGTGAAAAAGTTTTAAAATAAAATTTTTATAAGTAGTTATTTTTTGACAATATAATAATTATTAAATAGTTAATAATAATTAATAATTAAATATTATAATGTAGTTGTTAGAAATAAAAAAAATTAATAACGATATCAAAAAATTTTATCTTAAGTTGCAGAATTGTGATAAAACTTAAAATTTAATTTAATTATTTTATATTTCATAATTATGCTATAATTGGTTGAATTTTATTAAAATATTTATTTTATTTATAAATAATAAATAAATTTTTATATTTAATATATTAAATAATAAATATAAAATTTATTTCAAATGAAATAAATATTATATTTAATATAATTTTAAAATTTTACTTAATTAAAAATATCCTTATAAATATATTATTTATTTACTTATTTTCTTTTAAAAAATTCCATAAATATTCTATATTTAAATAATTACTAAAACATAGAAAGTTTGTTTTGATTATTAGTTGGCTTTAAGGTACTTAAGCTTTGTTGCTCTAGCTTCACTTACTGGATCAGCAGGGAGTTGTATTTGGACAATATTCAATTTGTTTTAATATAATAATTCTGTTTAAAGGAATTTCCAAAAATAGAAATTAATTTTTATGATTTGGATTTAAAATTAATAAGAAAATTATCTTAAAAAACTTAAGTTTTACAAAGAAAAAATTTGGATTTGAAATTAATAAAAAAAATAAAATATTAAAGTTAATAAAAAAACTTTAATTTTTTAAAATTTGTTGATTTAAAATTATAAATTTCATACTAACTATTTTAATAAAATTTAGTTTAACTGTTTTTAATTTCATAAATTTAATTATTTAAAATTTTAAATGAATTTAAATTTAAAATAAATATAAAATTATAGATTTATAAATAAATTTCATAAAATTTTATAATTTTTTTTTTTTTATGTTCTGTTTGAGATAAGAAATTAAAATTAAAATTGAGAATTTCAGTTTAACTGTTTCTAAAGAATTATAATTAAAATTGAAATTCTCAAGAATTATAATTATATTGAAATTGTAATTTTAATATTTATTGCATATAATAAATTAAAATTGTAATTGAAATTAAATTAAAAAATTGATCACGATAAAATGACTATAAAATTAAGAGTGATGATAGATCATCGACGGTGGTAATCCGACAAGCTATCGTCGTTGATAGTGATGATCTGATAAGTTTTTGCTGTCAGCGATGACAGTAGACCGCCAACATCGATAATAACGTAACGGTTGTATCAAGGGTGATGATCACTGTAAGAAAGAATATGGTACTGGTGATTATAAAATTGTAATTTTTATGAGTTGATAATAAAATTGTGAAATTATTTTTTTAATTATATTATAATTCTATAAAATTATAAATAAGATTCTAATTCTAATTTAAATTTTTAATGATTATTAAATATTAAAATTAAAAATTTTAATTTTAATTTCAGTCTTTAGTTGAATTGGATCCTTATACTAAATAAGTTACTGTTTATTCAATCGAACTCTGAATAGGCTCCGTTCATTATTAGCTACCTTTCGCTTAGGCTATTCTATGATCAAACATGGCGCTAAAATCTCCAAATGTTGTCAGAGGTAACGTGGCATTTGATGCCCCCATCTTACATATATAAGGGTGTTTAGACAACAATTAAAAATTTCATTAAAAAAAAAAAATTATCTGAAATTTTTATAGACTGTTTTAAGATACTTAAAAAAATTTCAATTTAGATAGAAAGGATATATTTTGAATGAGCAAAATATATTAATGCCAAATATTTTTATTTTTCTATTTGAAAAATTAAAAATTTAATGTACAGCAATAAAAATATTTTAAATTTTTAAATTGAATTTTAAACACCCACATAAAAAATGAAATGATAATGACATAGAATAATTTTTGTGTTTAGAAAAGAAAATCTCCATCAGAAGAATAATTTTTTTGGTTATCGCAAAATATATGTTAAACTGAAAATTGAATGATTATAACTAAAATTAAAAAATTAAATTTTATATTAATGAATATTTAATTTAATTATATTCAAATCATTTTAAAAGTTATACATTAAATAATTAAAAAAATATTTGATTGATCAACAAAACATTATTAATTACCGATTATTATTTTATATATTTTTAATTGAAAAATTTTATATTATTTGATTGGCTAATAAAAAAATTTTAATTATATTAAAATTTTCTTTTAATTGATAAGTCTTATAAAAAGTTAAGATTTATTATTTGATAATCATAATTTTATAATAATAATATATTTGACAATAGCTGTATTAAACTTTTTAAGCATTTTGAAAAGTTAAAAATTGAAGGGTGATATTTTAAATGTTATGATATGAAGTAGAACGGACCAAAAAATGAGAAAAGAGGTGCATGAATTTACTATTTTAATGATTCATAAGATAAGAAATGGGTTTTATATAAAAGAAAATAAATATTTTTTTTATTTATTGTTTAAAATTTTATATATATATTAAAATATTTATTAATTTAATTTAAAATAATTTATTTAATTTTATATTTTTAATTTTATTTTAATTAAATATTATATAATTAAAGTAGGAAAAAATAAATAAATATTATTTTAAAAATTGAAAATAGTAATTAAAAATATAGATGAATGAATTTTAGAAAAAAAAAAAAAAAAAAACCGGAGGAGTAGAAGCAAAAACAAAAACACGGAGCTGGAAATAGAAAGGGAGTTTCGATTGAAAAAGGACTCTTTCTAATTCCGTGGAAGTCTGTAGCAACCGCATACTGTGGAGTTAGTGGCACACAAATCACTGGTTGTTCAACTTCTATTTTTATAAACCGAAAGATTGTCGCTAGTCTTTTCTCGTGACATTCCCATTTTAAGCGATAGCTCATGCTCACCATCACTTCTTTTACTCAAATACCTCTCCCCCCCTCCCTTCTTCGCCCATTTTTCTCCTCTCATTGCTTTACTGCCACTTCGTTTCATTTTCTCTTACTGTTATAGTGTTTTTTTTTGTTTGCTTTCTTGATCCGGGTTTTTCTCCAACTTTGATCCTCGGTTGCTTTTTGCTCCAATTTGTGGATGTGAAGTTCTACGTCCATCTGGGAAAGTAGTTTTCCCTTTGCCACTTTCAAACTAACACAATACCATAGTTTTTTTTTAAAAAATTTTTTTTAGGATTTTATTAGGTTATTCTCTCTAAAGTATCATCTCGGTTTCTAATTTCTTGGTTGGTTCAGCAATGGATTCTTGCTGTGCTGCCCTGAAGGGTGCTGCCAATGCCTTTGATGTTTACAGAAGTCTCAATAACGGAAGTACTCTTTTTTGGGGAGAGAGTGTCAAGAGGAGCCTGAAAAACAGGGATTTTAGTGGTAAATTGTCGAAGAATCTGAGAACAGAATGCGACAAAGGTATCAAAAAAGACAAGCCTGGAGTTGCCTACTCTGTTTTCGCATCAGATGTTAACAAAGAGACTTTGGTTAGTAAATACCCTGCTTCTTTTTGTTTACTGATTTTGAATCATATTAGCCTTTGCACTGCCCTTAGCATTTCTTTTATACCCAGTAAGTCTAAAAGTGATGAATGAGAAATCTACATTTGTTATGCTTTATCTGTTACTGTTAGATTCCATTAGAAGGTGACGCCGAGTGTTTTATGCAATTGAATTTTTGGCTTTAGACATTCGAGAAACCAGCTTCTGAGATACCAAGTGCAGACCCCAAAAAAGTAGCTTCGATCATATTGGGTGGAGGTGCTGGAACACGCCTGTTTCCTCTTACTAACAAGAGAGCCAAGCCAGCTGTAAGATATCAGTAACGCAATTTTTTATTTTTATTTTATTTTATTTTTTTAAAGTTTTAGCCTTTTGAGTTCAAGACTTTTCAAAATGGCATAAACATTATTAATTGGTATTGATAGTTATAGAAGGAATTCAATTATGCAATATGGGCAGGGAATCCTTGTTATTAATGGTGTTTGGCTGATTGTTTTTCTTTTTATTGAAAAGAGAAAGAGTGAGAGAGAAAAAAAGAAAGAAACGAAACAGAATCTAAATTGATTTTTATTTTATTTGCAGGTTCCAATTGGAGGGTGTTACAGATTGATTGACATTCCAATGAGTAACTGCATCAATAGTGGTATAAAGAAGATTTTCATTTTAACACAGTTTAACTCCTTCTCACTTAATCGGCACCTTGCTCGCACGTACAACTTTGGGAATGGTGTTAGTTTTGGAGATGGATTTGTGGAGGTAATATGAACTAAAGTGTATTATTCTGCTGAACTGATCAATGTTGTTATCGGTTGAAATGCATTATACCAAGTTGTTCCTTTCTCTGCCATGTCGAGATGTGGCAAATTGTTGTGAAATGTATATTGTCATATGAATCATTGCTTGTCATCAAATATGTGGTATTGTTGATTATTATTTTGTGCATGCAAATTCTTGTAGACATAATTCCTCGTGTAACAGGTTCTGGCTGCTACTCAAACTCCAGGAGAGGCAGGAAAAAAGTGGTTCCAAGGGACAGCAGATGCTGTGCGGCAATTCGTATGGGTCTTTGAGGTAAGGGCTGGGAATTTTTAATTTTTGTTGGAAGCTTGTGTAAATGGGACTAATTGGTTCTCATGCGATCTTATTCAGGATGCAAAGAATAAGAATGTGGAGCATGTAATAATCTTATCTGGTGATCATCTTTATCGGATGGATTACATGGAGTTTGTGCAGGTCACATTGAATTATGCATTGGTGGAATGTTAAATTCATGATTTTGCTCCTAACATGCTTGATTTCTGAAGTTTTAATTCTTGTGCTTATCAACGTTTATTGCACTTGCAGAAGCATATTGACTCAAATGCAGATATTACTGTTTCTTGTATACCCATGGATGACAGGTAATCTGATGTACTTTTATGTCATAATTCACGGTCTCTGAAATAGTATCATAATAATAATTATTACAACTCCTCCACCAGACATGACACAAGGAATCAAATTTCACTTGTTCTTTTGATATGCATGCGCTGTTTTTGGTTCTCGTATATCCTAGTTAAATAATCTATAATGATTCTTGTTAGAAGTGGAAACAGTTTCGGCATTTCCACATTAATTATAAATATTTTTTTCTTTTTAGAATTTTGAAAATTTTCCCAAATCAATTATTTGCAGCCGCGCATCAGATTATGGCCTAATGAAAATTGACAACGCAGGACGCGTTATCCAATTTGCTGAGAAACCTAAGGGCCCTGACCTGGAAGCAATGGTAGATATTCTCACCTATTATTATGCTCAGTTCCCTTAAGTTTAGTCAAACTGGATCCTTATTATAGCTTTTCTATCTAATGCTTGATTTTAATTATTTTTCCTTTGCTCTGCAGCAAGTTGATACCACTGTTCTTGGGTTATCTAAGCAAGATGCTGTACGATTTCCTTACATTGCATCAATGGGTGTTTATGTATTTAAAACTGAGGTCCTACTGAAGCTTCTTAGATGGAGTTATCCGTCCAGCAATGACTTTGGATCTGAAATTATTCCATCTGCTGTGAAGCACCACAATGTCCAAGTGAGATTGACTACTGCTCTTCAAGATGAATTGTTTTTCTTCTAATCTTTGATTGCTGGTAAATTTAGTGCTACTTAAGTTTAATATAAGAATTATTGCATTTCTCATTTCTTTTGATTTGTCAGGCATATTTATTCAATGACTACTGGGAAGACATTGGAACCATAAAGTCATTTTTTGATGCTAATTTATCCCTTGCAGAACAGGTTTGTTGCACTGTCATAAACTTAAATCACCCTGGAAAAATACACCAAATATTTGGAAGAAAAGGAAAAGGGGAAACTTTTTTTTTTTCCTTGGGGAGAGATATGGGCTGCCATTGGTGAAATTACCTAGTTCCTTAGAAATTATGATTCTTCAAAATCGTCAAATATTTTCCTTTCATGCAGCCACCAAAATTTGAATTTTATGATTCAAAGACACCGTTCTTCACGTCTCCTAGATTCTTGCCACCTACAAAAGTCGATAAATGCAAGGTATAACTAATATAATTTTGTAAATTTGTTTTCTTTTCTTTTTTCTTTTTTTTTGCATCTCAACACTCATCTGTTTGTTGCAGATTGCGGATGCCATAATTTCACATGGATGCTTCCTTCGAGAATGTACAATACAGCACTCTGTAGTAGGTGTGCGCTCACGACTAGAGAGTGGTGTTGAGCTTACGGTGAGCTTTTATTGTTTTTTTTTTTTGCATTATTTTCATATTTTGGTGAGAAATGTTCCTTAGAGATGCAGGCACCCAGATGCAATTGTTTTATAATTTTATTCTTTTATGATTTAATTAGATCAGCTGAAGGTAGATTTACCTTATATGCTCTAGGCAATTTGCTGACAATTGAAGGCAATATATCTATGATAGGACAAATTTTGTGAAGAATGACTTCCATCAGCAACCTGATGCTATGGTCTGTGTTTTTTTGTATGCAATGTGACCAACATTTAATGTGATTGAAAGTGAAGTTCAAGCTGTGAGGAATTAGCAGTTGTAATCATCTAAATGAAAATTGAGATGGCGGTTGGTTGTTGTGCCCTCTTAAAATCCGAGAAGTCATTAGGTAAGACGGGAGTATGCTCCCCGTACTCACATAAAATGTGATTAAAGTGAAGACACACTCATGTGAGTTCACTTTTATGTGAGTAGAAGAAGCATGCTCCCATTTTATCTAATAATTTCTCCTTAAAATCCAAGCTCTTAATACCATATTTTTGACACATGGCAAATTTTGCTCTTAATAACCCTTGAGTTTAGCTTTATATATCATATTTATATCACTTGAATGAAAATAATAATGAACTCAAATATCAACATTTTGAACCACTCTTCCTATATGCAGATCCCATAAACCTACTCTTTTATATGGAACTTGTATTTTGGCATTTGCTTAATTTGGAAAATGGAGACTAATAATGGGAATGTTATAACCTTTGCAGGATACTATGATGATGGGTGCAGATTACTATCAAACTGAATCTGAAATTGCCTCTCTGCTAGCAGATGGGAATGTTCCAATTGGTGTTGGGCAGAATACTAAAATCAGGTGAGACTGGGATGGTCTCTCTCTCTCTCTCTCTCTTCCCATCTTCTTTCTCCCCAAAACGTAAAAAATGCTTGCAGAAACTTCCAGGATATTGAATAAGATGTCTCTTTTAATTTGATGGTTCTAAAATAAACAGTGATAAGTAGATGGTTCTAAATTAAATCATCATAAATTTATAATAGATTTCATGCACTTTAACTTGTCAGCTAAATATTTGTCAATTTGTTTCAAGGAATTGCATTATTGACAAGAATGCCAGGATAGGAAGAGATGTGGTCATAAAAAATGCTGATGTATGTAAGCTTTTTTCTGCAGTTTAAAAAGGGATGTTACTTCTATTTATTTCTCATTTTCTCCTTTTTAATAGAATTTCGTTGTGTGCATGATTGGCACATCTTTGCTTAATAAATTGGTTTTGACTTCTTAGGGTGTTCTAGAAGCAGATAGGCCAGAAGAAGGATTTTACATTAGGTCAGGGATCACAGCCGTACTGAAGAACGCGACGATTAAAGATGGAACAATTGTGTAGTCACAGAACTACCTGAGGGGTTCCTGTTTGGATTGAGCCAGTGATGGAGCTGAGAAGCAGTTTTTCTACATCCTTTAACTTAGTTGCATTGAGCACAAAGTAACAATAGATGTATATGTGAATTATATGCTCCGATGCATGAATTAAAGAGAGTAACAGTACACAACTCTTAGAATAATCAAAGCTTTAAGCTTTCATTTGCACGAATGCTGTCAATGCAAGGCATTAGGCTCACAATACAGATAATAAATTGCTTTTTCAGTCTATATTACCATTTCCGATATGACCAGAGTTACCTTGGCCTGGTATTGTTGATATAGAGCAGACACTGGAGGTCTATATTACAGTTTAAAATTAATAGAAATATAAAAAAGAACAGGGAAAAACTCTCTTGGACAATCTGTATGCATCTCAAGGAACAGTACACACTTGAAAACTTTCTTGATATAACTTGTTATATTAGTTGTATTAAGCAGTCATATTTTGCTAGTCTGATATGATCAGAGGGCTAAGTTTGCGTCTCCTTAATTTTTTATTTTACTGCTATTGTTCCCAGCCCACCACTGAGCCTGTCTAATTTGCCTTGCTTTGTTCCATTTCTCAATGTTTCTAAGTCTTGCATACATCTTTCTAATCTTATTAAGCTTTTGAGACTGATCAACTATTATACCTGTTGTTGAAGGGTTCTCACTGAAGACTACCTCATATCCATCTCGGAATGAGTCCATTCCTTCAGTGAAAAGTTGCCAGAACATTCCACCGGCAGCTGCACCTCCGCCCCTAGCCGATGAATAAATTGCAGAGTAAATTGTATTGAACAGTTGATCCCTTTGGTTATAACTGGCGGTTCTTGATGATTTTCCAAACTCAGCAAAGAGAACCGGCTTGTGAAGGATGTTCTGTGCATCCTGGATGTGATTGTTAAGCCAGTTGATCAGAAAAGATTGTTGACTTTCTGTATCTGAACTAGGCAGCCTGCTCATAAAGAAAATAATATAGTTTCTTAGTAATATCAATGAGCAAAATCTGAAAATTTTATCAAGAAATATACATGGGAATACTGATATTTCAAGAAAAAAACGAAAGCCAAAACTTACCATTGGTCAGGATAAGAGTGCACTGTGGCAAAATCAATGCCAGGAATCTGATTGTTTGCAATAAAATCTGTCCCAATTTGAAAGTTGGGATTGTATTGCTGTTTTTGAGATGATGATTGTCCATAAAACCCTTCCAATCCTGCTTCTAATAAGTGGTTGCCATCTATGGATTTCAAGTAAGAAGCCATCTCTGTAATCCAAGCCTGCCCATAAGAACAGAGCGTGGGTCAAAATCAAACAATTGATTTTTAATTTAAACTAGTTCTGTTGTTTAATTATTATTTATTACTATATAGAACCTGAATGGTCCTTCCTGAGGGATCTGAAGTGCATCTGGGTTCATTCATAAGCTCCCAAGCCATTATTGTCCGGTCATCTTTGTAAGCAACTCCGGTGATGCTATTACGCCTTGTAAGAACAGTCTATTACACATAAACAATTTTTTAAAATTAATTATTGAAATTACTAAATTAGCTTAATAACTTGATAATGTTCATTGTTTATCATTTAGACACTGAAAAAAATTAGAGAAAATCAGGGAATCCTCTGCCGTCCAATAAGGAGAAAAAAAAGAAACAGATCAAAAGTTGAAAAACTTCATAAAATTTTCATTTCGAGGATGGAAAAGAAATAAACTTTATATAAATTCCTACCAACTAGAGAAGCAAAGGTTCATCTACCGTTCGCCAAATTGGTAACATATTAATGCAAAAATTTATTCCATTATCACATATAAATAAGAGGACCAGAATAAACCATCTAAAACAGTAAACCAACCACTAATTTCATCTAATAATAATAAATTTATAATAGAAATATAGAGAGGGAGAGTAAAGTGAGTGACCTTGATATGATTCTTGTAGTATCCTTTGACTACAGAGTTTGTAAAGAAATCATCATCGGATGATATAGACTGGCCCTGACTCCTTGCCCAGTTCACATACTGTTTTTTCCCTCCAAAGTTTTCATAATTGTTCACCAAACTCAACACTAACTTAATCCCATATTTCTTAGCTTCAGATATTACAAAATCGAATCCCTTCGAGCCAAAAAAAGGAAAATTACCAAAAAAACAGAGCAAAAGGAAAGAAAAGAAAACAATATACCAGATCAATGATCATAGGCAAAGTGTAGATAGAAATTATAACAAAAATGTTGAATAGAAAGTTAAGAATCTTATGTATATATATCAAGACTAACCTGGAAGGATTGTTCATTATAGGAGCCAGGAGAGTACTGTAGAGCTCTGTCTTGAGCATCATTGAAAGCCCAAGTTCTTGCTAGTGTAAGGCCATGGTCTTTAGCTTCTTGAAACACAGATGAGACTTTATTTCTCATAGAAGGGTCAGTTGCAAAATACATTAGCCAATAGGCATTGAATCCATTTGCATAAAATGGACTCCCATTCAACATAAATTGTACTCCTTTTGTTGTTATGAACCCATCATCTGCTTCTACTTGGAGAAATATCCCCTGTTTTTGAACTAGAAGAATCACAAAGAAAACCAAACTCCAGTTCTTCATTTCGGTCTTTTTCTCTCTGAATTCTGCAAAAGAACCACTCCAAATAAACTCAAAGAAAGATCTTGGGGATACTTATGAAGGTGGGAAAGTATATTTACTTTCTTTAAACAATAAAACTTATAAGCAGTTAACTTCTGATTTTATTTCCATTGTTAGCCTTTTTTAATTAATTAATTAATGAATTTGCCTGCTCTTAAATAAGACAGGTTGAAAAAAAAAAAAACAAAAATGCCATTTTCTTCAATGTCCATTACTTTATTACCTTAAGAGAGTGTAAAAAAAATGTCTAAATTATGAGCATTAATGTTTTTTTTTTTTTTTTTTAGATGAGAAAAGCTAATGGTTATGGTTAAATTTGGTTTACTCATTAATTATAGCGTATGGTGGTTGTCGTTTTTTGGGAAAAAAGAACAAAGCTTCACTAATTTTTTTCTCTTTTCTATGTTTTAGCGTCAGAAGGAAATCAGATCCAAACTGAGGAGAAGAGTAACGTACTTGAAAATTAATGCCAAATACTTATAAAGAAACAATATCACTAGAGCGTCGGATTAAAAAAATTATCAAATTTTATAAAGATTTAATATAAATTTTTTTTTATAACAGTCTATAAATAAAAAATTACAAAATAATTAAAAGAATAAGAATCACTTGAACAAAAATTAGAAATATATTATCTAATATATAATTAATTTATCAATTATGCGTAATAAAAATAATATTTAAAGTATATTTTAAATTTAATGATTAAGAATTTAAAATTATAATAAATATTTTTAATTATTAACATTTGACTCTATGATAATTGATGGTGAATAAGTAATATATGTCTTCATTACTGACAGCTATAACAAATATCCTAAATTTCATCTAAACTATAAACTAAGATTTCAATGTAAAACTTATTTATTTGATTTGTTACGCTTTTACATGAATTGAGTGAGTGGTTGAACGGTTTGCTCTTTTTGGCCCCGCTTGACCAAAATGCACTGCCGAAAGTTTGCAATAACTTTTTCCCCAAAATTTAGCGGACATCACGGCGACGTTTAAGACAGTGCCTTCATTAGTGGGACTAGTAGAAACTTTGAACCTTGGAAAACTACTATCCTATGTGAAGACTCTCGGAGAATAAAGAAGCATTGTTCACTTTCACTTAGCTAATGTGGACTTTATGGACATCAATTTTATACATATAGGAGAGGAGAATGCCTTAAAATTTAATGACATTTTGATTGGCAAATTCGTATATAAAAAACGTGCTCATGAAATTAGAGTCTTGCTGTTGTTTGGCATCCATGAAAGACGGTCAAAAGCACAATGAGAGGCCAAGGCAAAGCAAAGAATAAAAAGGGTATGGAGTGAGCCCTTAATCCATCAAAATTCAATAGGAAAAGGCTAAAGAAATAAAAGATTCTCATTATTTTTCTTGCTATTGCTCATCTCATCAGTATTGGCTTCTACCTTTTTTCAGTTATACTATTATATCATAGCTGATTTTTCCTACGTCAAAACTCGAATTGCAATGATATTCTCCTCTATCAATAAATTCTTTAATATATATATATATAATTTTATCACTACATTAAACTAATTTGTCAATCAAAATTATAATATTTAACTTGATAATTTAAAATTAAATTCTGTTTTTTTTAAAATGTTAAAAAAAAAAAAAAAAAAGAAATATGGATAACTATGTGAACAATTAATTGTCTCTCTAGTATCTTCTTAAGAAAAGGAAAATTCATGCACCACAGCACAGGAGGTCGCAGTTGTCGACCCTACTATGTGTAAGACATGTACACGTGGTTCTTGATAGGGTATCCCACTCCACAAATGTCCCCCGCCGAAGGTCAATTCTAGCTGATGGATTCCCTTATCCCTGTCCAAACTTTTTATCCTATAGAAAATTTTTAAGAATTTGATTAATAATTTAGTATTGATAAATTTTATAAAAAAAAATAATAGATTTAAAAATCATCATATTTATTATGATATGAGAAAATTATTAGATATTTAATGTTGAATAATCTGGTTTGGAGAGTCATTCACCAATTTAATATTCATTTTAATAATTAAATAATTCACCAATTCGATATTTATTTTATTAATTAGAATTATTTTTTATTATTTTGACCCTTAATTTTTTTGACATATATTTAACTTATCAACATTTTATTTATTTTTGTTTATTTTTTTCTCTCATCCTTGATTTAAGAAGTGGGATTTATTTTATTGCGTTCTTTATTTTTTTTTCTTATTACCAATTTTTCAAAAAAAAAAAAAAAAAACCACTGGTTCTGCGTGTCCATGTGAGAGAAGGCTCCGCTGCCACATTATTTTGTGCCATGAAAATAAAATAATAATAAGAAGACACGATCTAGCAGTTGGATACATATGCATCTTTCATATCCTTTTCAATTCTTCTTAGTTTCACAATCAATAAATAAAATATAAAACATAAAACATGTCATGTCTAGTTTGGAAAGCTCAAGCAAGCATAATTAAGCATCCGCCGACGCGGCCTCGTATCTTGGGGAAATTGCACACACAACATCAGGTTCTGGCGTGTGCCTTGTAGATACTGTACATTAGAATTTTAATTGCTGATTTGGTTAAATCCAATTATGGATATGTTATAAAATATGTAAATTAAGTTTTGTTTGATTTTTCAATTAAAAAAATTATGTATTCAGAAAAACAACTCAGTTTACAAATTTGATTGAACATGTAATTGATAAAAACTCTAAACTATCAAATACATTTAATTGAAAAAATACTGAATTAATTAAAAATTTAAATTCCAACAATCTAATTTTTATTAATCTAACTAGAAAAAAAAATCCAATATTAGCCAAATTTCCCCTTGCACATAGTATAGATGTTGCCGACAATTATTAATTATAATATTATTGTATTTCTAATAACTGTAATGGTACTGTGTAGCTTGGGCTCGTCATTTCAATTGGGTTATGTAGGCTGGGCTTCTTCATCATTTCAAGCATATCTCTGAATGGGTCCGACATAATATAATTGTTACGGATATTATTTCCATTGGGCCATTAGACATTGTCATTTCACCAATCTAATTGTTAAAGGTTTATTTGGTATTTTATAAATTTTTTTTAAAAATTGAGGAATTGTTATTACTTTCAGCATTACAAACTAAGTAGTTGACTATTAAATTTAAAAGAATACTTAATAATACAAAATAAAATATTAAACATTTTAATTATTTATCCAATTTTATTTCTCTATATAAATTTAATATCTAAATATATTAGTTTATATCTAAAAAATCATTTATATATTAATATTTATTTTATTTTATTAATAAATTTTATGAAAAAAAATTATTGTTTTAATTTTCTTAGTTTTTTTTTTCTTTTCATTGTTTTAGTATCCAAATATTTTTTTTTCATTGTTTTTGTATCCAAACAATGAAAAAAAATTAAGTAGATATTTGATAAAATTTTTTAATGTAATTGTTAATTATTTTATTCATAATAGCAGTATTATAACATTTAGTTATTAGTAATTTTTAGTTGTTAGAGAGTTACAATTGTAAAAATTTCAAATCAAAATTTTTATGAAAAATTTATATTTTTTTTTTTTATCAAAAAGACTAAATTATCTTATCCAAACAATAATTAAGGATTTCAATTTTAAACAAAAATTCAATTGATGTTATGAAAAATAAAATTGTCTAATAAACCTTCTTAATTTTCAATTTGAGTCAAATTGAGACATCTCCATTAGGTTATAATTAACAGAATTAATTTATTTGATAAAGTAAAATTGTGAGCTCTATTATATATTTTTAAATAATAAAATTTTAAAAATTATATTTTTAAATAATTAGAAATTATTAAAATTATACTTAGAAATTAATTTAAAATAAAAATTAAAAGAAACCAAACCAATTGGAGGAGTTTCTCCTCTTCTTTTCAATCTCAGAACCAAACTACAAATCA
This sequence comes from Aleurites moluccanus, assembly GCA_948193065.1. NCBI lineage: Eukaryota > Viridiplantae > Streptophyta > Magnoliopsida > Malpighiales > Euphorbiaceae > Aleurites > Aleurites moluccanus. Next base: position 15,696 of record CANXYC010196297.1, on the reverse strand, counting down.
TAGCCATGCACTTTGCAGCTCTGTTAATCCAATTTTCACTTCTCTATCATTTATAACGCTCAAAAAACAATCGACTCTTAGATTTGGAACGCCGACCACTGGAGAGTCTCGTAGAATCAGCTTCCGATGCAATAGCACCACGGGACCTGGTGGTTCCGGTACTATCTAGTTTGATCCATGGGTAATATGCATCCATACATGTGTCCATACAACCAGCTCAAGCAGAAGCGCATCTCCTATCTATAATAAGTAATATTTTGTTGGCCAACTAAATACTCTTAATTGTCGATTCTGAATATACATGTCGCCGATTAAAAAAATTTATATTATTTTGTTGGCCAACTAAAAACTTGAATTATGGTACGTGCTTCTCTTAATTTTAAGATTTTTTTAATATAAAATTATTATTTAATTCTTAAAATTTATAAATTATTTTTTTATTTTAAAAAATTAATTTTTTAATCTTTAATAAAATATTATTCTCGTATTTTTTCATTTAATTTTTAAAATTTTTATGATAAATTATTATTTAGTTCTAAAAATTTATTAAAATTAATAAAATAATTCTTTTATTTTAAAAAATTAATTTTTTTAATTTTTAATAAAATATTATTTAATATAATTTTTCTTTCAATTTTTTCTTTTTCTTTATTTTTTTACATAAATTTATTTTATTATCATTACTACAGTGTCGCTTTTTTAAATTTTTACGTTATTTTATAATTAAAAAATAGTGTTTCATTTCCTAAAAATTATGTATCCGGTTTAAGCTCAAGCATGCATCGCAAATTTTGCACCCCCAACTTGAGGGTCTCCTAACAACTCCCCAATTCTTCAATTTTATTTGATATTGACAAAGAACTGCTAACCAAAAGCTTGTTTCTATTTAAATGTTTCTCTCTGCCCGCGTCCAAATCATACCCTTCTAGCACCCACTTCCATCTCATCGAACAATCATAATGAAAAGATCCTTATTCTTTTGCTCTTTGGTGATCCTAATCTCTTCTTTTATTTTATGAATATTTGCCAAGTTAGTCAACAAGAATTTTCTAAGATGATTCTTCTTTCTTCTAGGGTTGATTGGCAAATTGGACGGGGATGGTGTGTTAAAGAAAATGAAGCTAAAATTACGATATTATCGCTATTGTTTGAAGATTTTTTTAGTTAATTTTTAATTTTTAATTATAATTGTAATATTTTTAATTATTTATAAAATATAATTTTTAAAATTTTATTATTTTTTAATATTTAAAAATATGAAGTGAATTTCACGTCCACTTTATAAGTCTTTTAATTTTAATTTAACAGAGATATTTTAATTTGACTCAAATTAAAAGTTGTGGGAGTTTATTGAATAATTTTTTTTTTCATGACTTCGATTAAATTTTTGACCAAAATTCAAATGCTGAATTACATATTTCTCCAAGAGTAAAGGTATGTGTATCTATACATATTCTCAGTAATAACCACTAATTATATAATTTTTTCTTTTTTATATATAATATAAATATAGTGATCTTTGTATGCTAGGAGAAATTTTTTGAAAATATGGATTGGCATCGGTTTTCATGAAAATTAATTGGCGAACTAATAGCAATCCGAATTTTCTATTCTATTTGTTATTCCATACACTACACTGTATTATACAGTGACATATTGTGATAGGAGCAGGCATCCATTGGCGGAGATTCTCTCACTGCATATCCAAAATGGGTGGCAGAGATGTGACATTAATTTGTATTATTTTATTCAGCCGTTTGAAAGCTTATAGTTTAATTAATATTTTCCCCTGAAATACAAGAGAAATTCCATTATCATCTCCGATATTTTTCCTCCCGCAATAGCTAAACTTGACTGAAGAATATGAAAGGCGAGACCGTGTGTGTAACAGGTGCCTCAGGATTTATAGGTTCTTGGCTAGTTATGAAGCTTCTTGAACGAGGCTATTTTGTCAAGGCAACAGTTCGTGATCCTGGTTAGAAATTTCTTAACTACCTCTTTGTGTTTTTCAATAAAACAAACAACAAGCAAGTTTATATATTTTCTATCTCGGTTTCTGTGGCTTCAGCGAACAGGAACAAGGTGAAGCATCTGTTGGAATTGCCAAATGCTAGCTCCCACCTGACCCTCTGGAGAGCGGACTTGGTAGAAGAGGGGAGCTTTGATGATGCTATTCACGGCTGCACTGGTGTCTTCCATGTGGCTACTCCTATGGAGTTCGTGACGTCTCAAGATCCTGAGGTGATTGTTTGCACACGAAGTGCTTGATGTTGAATTAATTAGTTCGTACAAGAAAATAATTTATTTGTGTTATGGCAGAATGAAATAATAAAGCCAACTGTAAATGGGGTTTTAAACATCATGAGATCTTGCTTGAAGGCCAAGTCCATCAAACGGATAATCTACACCTCAACCACAGGAGCCGTTGTCATCCAACCAACACGACCGCTACAGTATGATGAAAGCTGTTGGACTGATGTTGATTACTGCTATGCTCGGAAGATGACTATATGGGTTAGTACTATTTTCCCATAACACCTTTCTGTAATTTTTCTGCTTCTTTTTCAACAAATCACGCGCAATTAAAAAAATTTAATTAGCAATAATAATCTAATTGAATTGTCATGACATAACCTCTCTAAGGGTCTGATTGGCTTTGAGAATTATCTCATGATAGTTGCATAATATGCATTTTACAGATATTGTCTTGTTTGTAGCCATATTTTGTTGGAAAAACAATGGCTGAGAAAGCGGCATGGGAATTTGCCAAAGAAAATGGCTTGGATCTTATCACAATTCATCCATCACTTGTTATCGGACCATTTCTTACCCCTTCACGGCCTATCAGCATAGAAATGGGAATATCCTTGATCACGGGTCATACACTATCACTGCTGTTTCCTTCTTTCTGCAATTAATATTTTCCCATAAATCCATAAGATTTATTTTGCTCATACAACGCAGGAAGTGAAGCTCTTTACAAAATGATGACTACAGGACGAGCAGTGCATTTAGATGATGTATGCAGTGCTCACATATTCCTGTTTGAGCATCCACAAGCAAATGGAAGATACATTTGCTCTACTCATGATTTTACGATCCTTGATCTCGCAAAATCACTCAGTCAAAAGTATCCTGAGCATAATGTTCCTACCAAGTATGTATAGGCAAACATACACTGCTTCTGTGTGGGTTAAACTGGCATAGCTGTTTTGAGGACTTGTAACATTACTAATGTTGCAGATTTGAGGGTGTTGATGAAGAATCTTTGAAAATTGTTCCTTGCTCTTCAAAAAAGCTGATGAATTTAGGATTTACATTCAAATACGATTCTAACAAATTTGATGTAGGGGATTTATGTATGGAAGCTATTGAATTCTGCAAAGAGAAAGGGCTTTTATCATTGTCTTAGAGAAGCAAAGCTCATATACAGGGGAGGGGATTAAGAAGTGAGAAGAAAACAGAAAGAAGACAACAGTGAAGCAAATCATTATTTTCCAGTAACAATCCTTAAGAGTTTATTCTCTTTGTTTTCTGTTGTTATACATAACGAGTGATAAAGTTATGAACTGCTTGTTAGCAATTCACTGTAACAAAATGTAATATGTTCAACATCATATCCTTTTAACAATAAGTATAATTTTAAGATGATCAATACACGATATTCAGTGGAACTAATTTATCTATATTTGTACCTTTTCATTTCAAATAAGAATTGTAGACATGGTCAACTATCCACAACAGAGCTCTGAAGAAAAAACAGAGGAATTAAACGGGAAAAATTCAGATGATTTTTTGGGGTCAATTCCCAATTCATAATCGATTGCCTCTCACGTCGTTTGAAAATAGTCGATATTGTTAGTAATTCCATGGGACGAGTTAGAGAGACTGAGAGAGGGAATTTTGAAATTGGTCGCTTGCTTTTAATGATTTAAAAGACGCTACATTAACGAGACGAGTTAATGTAAACAACCGGTTTAAAGCCTGTCGTTCAGATATGGAAGACAAAACCTTGAAAATAAACGACTATTTTAAAAATGGTTTGTGAGTATTTGGATGTCAATATGTAAAAATGAATTTTTTGAATAAAAAATTATTAATTTTTAAATTGATTTTTGAATAAGTATTAAAATGATATATAAAATCTTTTCCCATTGAAGCATTTAAAATCTATTTTCCAATTAAATTAAATTTTTTATTTAATTAAATATTTTAAAAATTTTAATTATTTAAAAATAAAATTACGTATCTTTTTCAAAATTGGTTTTGAATACTCGAATTGAAAACTCAAATACCCCCAAATTGAGTTCCAAAACTCAATTTTCTATTGCCGGCGGGATTTCATAACCACATGCGACAAAGTTGCTTTCGACAGCAATTTTAATAGTTAATATTTAACAAAAGGTTCGAACCATCGTTGTTCGTCTTATACTTGTGTTGGTATATGTATCATCAGAATCCATTGAAATTCAACCAAGTCTTTATTAATCCTCATTTCTTCTTCTATCAAGTTTATTCCAGAACTGTACCTTATAGGCATATTTTGACTGAAAAAAATGGAAGGCGAGACCGTTTGTGTGACTGGGGCCTCAGGATTTATTGGGTCTTGGCTTGTCATGAGGCTCCTTCAACAAGGCTACTTCGTCAGGGCAACTGTCCGCGATCCTGGTTTCAATTTCTTGCAATATTAATTACTACTTTTTTTTTTATACTGTTTTTTAATTTGAAAACCAAATAATATTGCTGTGATTAATTATTTTTTGGCTACAGAAAATATGAACAAAGTGAAGCATCTGTTGGAGTTGCCAAAGGCCAGCACCCACCTAAGCCTGTGGAGAGGGGAGCTGGTTGAGGAAGGATGCTTTGATGATGTAGTTCAAGGCTGCACTGGGATCTTCCATGTAGCTACCCCTATGAATTTCTCTCCGGATCTTGATGTTGAGGTATATTTGCTTTTTTTTTTTTTTTTTTTTTTTCTTTCTTTCATTTCTTTTTAAAAAAAAAAAAATTGCAGAATTATTGCTAGGGATTTTTTTTTCTTTTTTTAATTGGGCTCTTCCTGGGGTCGATTTTGCAATCTCAACAATGAAAACGACTCTATTACTACTGAATGAAAACTTACTAGTATATCAATTAGGATTCTGCTAGTCCAATATCTGTTTCTATTTTTATTGTGGCAGACTGAAATTATGAAGCCTACCGTAAATGGGGTTTTAAACATCATGAGATCTTGCTTAAAGGCCAAGTCCATCAAAAAATTCATTTTTACCTCAACCACAGGAACCATTACCGTCCAACCTCCACCTCCACCTCCGCCCCCTGAGTATGATGAGAGCTTTTGGACTGATCTTGATTTCTGCTACGACCAGAAGATGCCTGGATGGGTCAGCATTTTCATTTCTTTTAATTAATTGTTACAGTACTATTGTTATTCTATTAATGATACTGCTTTTCACTTAATTAATTATGTTGTCCTGTAGTCTTACTATGCTGCTAAAACAAAGGCTGAGAAAGCAGCATGGGAATTTGCCAAACAAAATGGCCTACATCTCATCACTGTTCATCCATCTGTGGTCATTGGGCCATTTCTTACCCCTTCAAAGCCTTTCAGTGTAGAATTTGGAATAGCCTTGCTCACAAGTACATATAATATTTATTTCTTTTTTATTTTTTCTATAATGTTAAATTGTTAATTTTCTAATGAAGCGTAACTATAACTTGCAATATATGTATGTGTAGGAAATGAAGCAATTTACAAGTATATGAGTACAGCACGAGCTGTGCATTTGGATGATGTATGCAGTGCTCACATATTTCTGTTTGAACATCCACAAGCAAATGGAAGATACATTTGTTCAAATCATGCTTTTACAATTCTTGATCTCGCAAAATCGCTAAGTCAAAAGTATCCAGAGTATGATATTCCTACCAAGTATGTATACAGCCGCTAATTATATGTGATATTCCACTTAAATTGGCATAAGCAGCTATTTGATGGTCTTCAGATCATTTTCTAATAATGCAGATTTGAGGGTGTGGATGAATCTTTGAGAGAAATTGCTGCCTCTTCAAAGAAGCTGTTGGATTTAGGATTTACATTCAAATATGATTCCACTAAATATGATGCTGGAGATTTATACGCCGAAGCTATTGAATTCTGCAAAGAGAAGGGCCTCATGCCACTGTCATAGTGTGTGACAAGCTGATAAACAAGGAAGGGGACTGGACAATGTATAGATAGTAGTAGTGATAAAAGAGAATCATTATTTGCAATGATCCAAATCTTCTAATAAGTTAAATAATTTTTTTCTCAATTGTTAAATAACAAATAATAGAGTTATGAATTGCATGTTTCCAGTTCATTTTCTTTTCTATGTACAAATATATAAAGATATTTCCAGTTCTATTTTCAATGTGATAATTTTATGTGTATATAAATTTAAATTTGACTAAAATTCGAACTCAGATTAAAACTATATATAATAATATCATTAATTTAAAAATGTTGAAATATATTCATAATAATTAAGATAATACATTATGTAAATTGTTGCCCAAATGATACGCCTTGTACTTTTATTTTTTATCCGGTCAAAATTAAAAGTAAGATCCAATAAACATAATTTGCTAAAATATTTTATTTTATTTTATTTATTTATCAGAGCAGTATCCAGCTCTTGTCCATGAGGTTTTTTTTTTTTTTTTGGTATGACCAAGTAGTATCCAAACCCATTGGACCTGTCTAATCTAAGCTCTAGCAAGGAGAGACCCATAAAAAATAAAAGCTATCCTAATACCTATTTTAATTGGTCTTAGACGTGTTAAAGCAATCTGCTGAAAATTCAGCAAAAATGAAATGCAAAATTATCAATAATGAATTCCTTGTATCATGTCCTATTCTATATAAAGTTGGTTTTTTCCAAAATTATAGCAGTGAATCCTTTGGCAATCTAGCATGGAAGGCGAGACTGTTTGCGTGACGGGCGCTTCAGGATTTATAGGATCTTGGCTTAAAAAGAGGCTCCTTCAAAGAGGCTACTTTGTCAGGGCAACAGTTCGCTATCCTGGTTTTAAAATTCTTAATTACCTCTCTCTGTTTTTCAATTCAATTAAACACAAACAAGAGAAAAAATTATAAATATATTTCATATGATGAAATCTGTGGCTGCAGGGAACACGAACAAGGTGAAGCAACTATTGGAGTTGCCAAATGCTAGCACCCACCTGAGACTCTGGAGAGCTGACTTGGCTGAAGAAGGAAGCTTTGATGATGCAATTGAAGGGTGTAATGGTGTCTTCCATGTTGCTACTTTTACCGAGTTCTTTACGTCTCAAGATCCTGAGGTAATTGCTTACACTGCTCCAAGTATTTGATTATTATTCATGATGAATTAATTCATGCAAGAAAGTAATTTATTTATGTTATGGCAGAATGAAATAATAAAGCCAACTGTAAATGGGGTTTTACACATGATGAGATCTTACTTGAAGTCCAAGCCCATCAAACAATGGGAACCATTAACGTCCAACCACCACCTCCACCGCCTGGATATAATGAGAGCTGCTGGACTGATATTGATTTCTGCTATGCTCAGAAGATGCCTGGATGGGTCTGCATATCCCTATACTTTTAAAATGTATTTCCAATTTATACATTTCCTTTCACTTAATTAATTATTTAATTTTTTTGTTTGGTAGTCATATATTGTTGCAAAAACAATGGCCGAGAAAGCAGCATGTGAATTTGCCAAACAAAATGGCATACATCTCATTACTATTTAACCATCTATTGTTATTGGTCCATTTCTTACCACTTCACGGCCTACCAGCGTAGAAATGGGAATATCCTTGATCACAGGTATATACACCATCACTGTTGTTTCCTTCTCTCCGCAGTTAATATTTTCTCACAAATCCAAAAGATAATTATAACTCATATATAACACAGGAAATGAAGCTTTTTTACAAATTTTTGTCTGGAGGAGGAACCGCAGCATTGCATATACATGATGTATGTAGCGCTTACATATTCCTGTTTGAGCATCCACAAGCAAATGTCCACTCATGATTTTACGATCCTTGATCTCGCAAAATCACTCGGCCAAAAGTATCCTGAGTATAATGTTCCTACCAAGTATGTATAGACGAACAAACACTTCTGTGTAATTTTTCCATTTCTGTTTGTTAAACCGTTAAAATTCTTTTGAAGACTTGATATGGTTACTGATGTTGCAGATTTGAGGGTGTTGATGAATCTCTGAAAGTGATTCCTTTCTCTCCAAAAAAACTGATGGACTTAGGATTCCCATTCAAATATGATTCTGGCAAATATGATATAGGAGATTTATGCTCGGAAGCTTTTGAATTTTGCAAAGAGAAGGGTTTTTTATGATAGTATTTGAGAAGAGAAGCTCAGATACAGGACAGGGGTTTAAGAATTGAGAAGAAAACATAAATAAAAAATTAGCAGTAACTACAGCATCATTGGGTATCCGTATTCACATGCTGTTTCTTCATTGATCTGATTATTAAGAAAAAATTTAGTATAATTGGAATATAGTTTTTCTATTGATAAAATGGAATAGATATTTCTCAAAACATTTGTTCAAAGAAATAAGATAGTATGTTTTAATAGAAGAAAATAAAAGCCAAAACCAGTGACATCTTCTGCTTCTTCCTTCAGAGTAGTTTCCTATTAGTTGAAATCTGAGTGCTTCTTGCATTTGAGCATATCGTGAACGAATAAAAGAAGGATCTTTCAAGTTGAAAAATATAATTGCCAAAAGTTAAGAAATAGTAACAAGGGAATAACAAAATGCGTTCTCATTTCCGTCTCTGAAACATATATGATTAAACTTGTAACAATTTATATTCCTTTATTATTAGCAACTTCGCGTGTGCCTTAAACACATATATAAAAGCTTTTTACATGTGAAAGATATTCTTTAAATAAAAAAAGAAAAAAACCTTGATGCATTTTGCGGGTCATGTTCTAGTTTTATATTATCAATACATGTTAATCTTTGAAAATTTCGGATCACAACCCTCTTACCCTCTATTAATTATATATGTCGGATCGTATTAGAGACGATTACGAAATCTGAAATAAGATTAGCCCAATTAATCTTAAAACAGAGGTAGAGATATCTATAGTTAAAACAAAAAAAAAAAAAATTATAAATGATAAATGCATACTGAGATACAGTTTAGTCATAAGTACATATTTTTTTTGAATAATAAAATCAAAATCAATTTTCTCTCTTTAATACTACAAAAAAAAATAATTATATATTATAGATTAGTCTTAGTTTTTTATTATTTTATGGATTAATTATTATTTTTCCTATATAATGATATAATACACTAAATTCTTATGACTTTTTAAAATTACACTAACTTTCTCTTGACAAATATTATAATATACTATTAGACCATTCCGTTCAATTTTACCACTAGTCAACCCTTAGTTAACTCTATAAAGATAGTAAAAAGATTTAAATACACTTACTATTTATTTTTAATTAATTATATTCTATTTGTGCTTTAAATTTTTTTTTTTAAGGTTAAAAAATTTATTTTCATATTTTTGACAAATTTTAAAATAAAAAATAAACAAAAATATTTTTTAAAAAATATTTATTATTTTTTATTTTAAAAAATAATTTGAGAAGAAATTAAATTAGTTCTTCTTAAATTTTTTAATATAAATAAAAAATTCATTTTTATATTTTTGAAAAATTTAAAAATAAAAAGTAAAAAATATTTTTTAAAAAATATTTTTATTTTTTAAAAAATAAAATAAAAATATTTTTAAAAAAAAAATTTATTTTCAAATTTGTTAAAAGTATGAAAATATATTTTTTAACTCTAAAAATAAATTTTTTTAAGTAAAAATAGAATGTAATTAATTAAAATTAAAAAATAAAGATATTTATGTTTTTTTATTACTCTTATAAGATTGACTAACAGTAAAATTAGACGAAATTGTCTAGTAGTATATTGTGAAATTTATGAAGAAGAAGTTAATATATTTTTAAAAAATTAGAGAAATTTAGTGTATTGATTTATTTTATAGGAAAAATAGTAATTAATTTTTATTTTATATATAAATAGAAAATCTTGGGGCATGCGCCTCTTGCCCTCTGTTAAGTAACATAGTAAAAATCTAGAAGATAATTGTGGAATTTGGTTGGGCCTAAGGGGAGATATAAATATTCAAGTTAATGAGAGTCTTAAATTACATTATAAATTACAAATGGGTATAACTTTTATTTAGCATTGAGCCTTGCCGTCAAAATAATTTGTTTTATAGTTTTTGAACTAAACCCCACCAAGATAGCTTAATCTGATTGAATTTGATGGCTCTTAACTTTATATTTTGCTTTTCATTTTCATTTTTGTTTGATTTAAAAAATTTTATTCCTTAACTCTCATTTCTAACACAAGGAAAAAAAAATCAATTTTTGTTTCTACCTAAAAATTTTGAGTTTGTTTTGCTGTGTTTGCGAGTATTCTTCCTTCTCAAAATTCAAACCATAATTAGAAAGTACTCCAACTCCCTGAATCTCAATCAATAATTTTTCAGTTAATATTTTCTTATACATCTTTATCTTATTTTTGGAATTTTTTTTTTCTTTTCCAATTGTGAGTAGTGTTATATGAAAAGCAAAAAAAAAAAAAAAAAAAAAGAAAAAGAAAAAACCAAGAAATATAAATTTCAATAAAAGTTTCAATCGAAAGAATTACTCATATATGTCCCACAAAAAATTCTTAGGTGAATTTAATCTAACATCTAAGATTATGTACTAATCATTGATAATTTGACATATCAACGAGTTAATTATAATACAGATCTCATGATTTAAATAGTTAATTATTATATCAAATTTATAGATAATTATTACTTAACAATATCTAATTACTATAAATAGTTTATAATTATACGTGGATTAGAATATGAGATTTTTCTAGGTGCTTCTAGCTAAGAGAAAATTATCTTAGTTTTAAGCAATGTTGTCTTGATAATGTTTGGAAAAGTTAGCCCAATTTTGGTGACCAAACAATAGTATACTAGTTGATGTATAAAATGCATGAAGGAACAAAAAAGGTAGTATCCTTTTCTTCTTCGATTTCTCTGATAGTGAAACAATTTCAATATTCGGCATCTCCATCCCTACTCAGTAGCTATGTCTTGCAAGGGACAACAAAGAAATAAAATAAATATCTTGGTTGAGAAGCTTTTGTTTGTCAATAATGAACGTTTCTTGTCCAATATCCATGGTGAAAGGGACACAAACAAAGCTGTCAGTTTAAAAAGTAGAACAACACACCAAAATGGATAATCCAAAATGTAGGCTGCACCCATTAGTGCTCGAATCAATGTGATATTATTTTATCTTTTTTTTTTTAATTACTATCCACCTTGGTTTTGCTTTCGGTGGCTTTTCTATTCTAAATGGAAAGTATAGTTTATTACCTAATCTTGGAATCCTGGTCTGTTTATATAAGCTGTAAGGTATTCATTGTAATAGAAGAGAAATTCAGTCTTCATCTCCAATACAACATCATCTGTAGAGATAGCCTTTACCAAAAGAAAGATGAAAGGGGAGACTGTGTGTGTAACAGGTGCCTCCGGATTTATAGGTTCTTGGCTTGTTATGAGGCTTCTTGAACGAGGCTAAATTGTCAGGGCAACAGTTCGTGATCCGGGTTTGAAATTCTAATCTCTCTATTTTTTTTTTCACTTGTAACTTAAAAATTGAAATACAACAACTCGCTAAAGTATTAATAGTTTCTATGTTGGTGGGATTTTTTTTTTCTGGTTGCAGAGAACATTAACAGAGTGAAGCATCTGTTACAGTTGCCAAATGCTAGCACCCACCTGAGCCTCTGGAGAGCAGATCTGATTGATGAGGGAAGCTTTGATGATGCAATTCAAGGCTGCACTGGGGTCTTCCACGTGGCTACTCCTATGGATTTATTTTCTCCAGATCCTGAGGTATTTGTACACTAAGTGCTCTACTATTAGTTATGACTCAACAGATTCAAAATAAGCAGTTTCTAATGCGAATTATATTGAATTCTTATTTGAATTTGATTGCTGGCACTCGAATAAAAGAAGTAATTTTTATTTTATGAAAATATGTATATTACAATGAAGAGAATGATCCGTGTTAAAAAACATGCTACCAATTGATCCATAAATTCTATAACTCAAAAACATAATTGTGAATGGTCTGATCAGGTTGTTGGTGCATGGGAAGAAGATGATGATAAAGCTGAAAATGATGGACATCATTGGAAACAAAATAGCGAGATTGTAAAAAATCCCAAACATCTTTAGCACAGTCAAAATGATGAAATTCTAACTTAACACTAGGTTGGCAAGTGTTACAAAACCAAGTTAAAATATGATGGTTTTTGCTATCACATTGATCGATCCTTTTAGTGAACTTGGTTTCAGTTTCGTCAACTTGTTAGGTGGGTTTGGTGACCTGACCAGTAACAATGTGCCAAAGAAGCCTGCACTTCAGAAAACTACAAATCTCTTGAACCAATAAACCATAGTTTGAACCACCAAAAATCACAATAATAGAACAGGTAACAGACCAAATGGGTGTTTGGCAAAATATTTTAATACAGCAGTTAATTTTTTTTATTATCAATAGTTCTATTATTATGTCCGTTTAGTATATTACATTTGTTAACTGTTAAGTAATAAAAAAATAATTATTTATAAAAAATTTCAAGTTAGAATTTTTTAAAAAAAATTTATGTTTTTTAAAATAAAATGACTAAATTATTTTTTAAAAATAATATTTAAATAAAAAATTAAATATTAATATTTACCATAATTTTTGTTATGGCAGAATGAAATTATAAAGCCAACTGTAAATGGGGGAGTCAAACGTCATGAGGTCCAGTGTGAAGGCACATCAACCATTACTGTCCAATTAAAACCGCCGCTGCTACAGTATGATGAGAGCTGTTGGACTGATATTGATTTCTGCTATGCTCAAAAAATGCCTACATGGGTTAGCAATTTTCATTAATTTTCATACTTTGGCTTACGAATTTCATCATACCATATAGTTATAACAAAAATGTCCATGGAATTGGGTTTACCAATATCCAACAATCTCATGTCAGATGCATATTTTTGGCTTTTGTTGTCTTGTAGTCCTATATAATTGGAAAAACAATGGCTGAGAAAGCAGCATGGGAATTCGCCAAAGAAAATAGCCTGCATCATATCACAGTTAATCCATCTGCTGTTATTGGTCCATTTCTTACCTCCTCAATGCCTCTTGGCGTAGAATTCGGTATATCTTTGATCACAGGTATACACATCATCACTGTTTATATAGTGACAAATATTCCAGAAGATAAATTATAACTCATATTACACAGGAAACGAAGATCTTTACAAATTACAGACAGTAGGAAGAGCAGTGCATTTGGTGTTGGGATAACGCAGCGGGATAAATTACAATTATAGTGTATAAATAATTGTATAAAAATTATACCAGGAATAATTTTTAAGAAAGATTGAAGGAGTCACAATCGGTTTCACTTAAAACTCAATCTCCTTAGATTGAATTATATCTCGAATAATTAATTGCATAATATATCATAACTATTTAGTGAAATAATATAATACTGTAGAAAATAATAAATAAAATGGCACAACAAATTTAATGTGGTTCACCCTTTTAATTGAGTTACGTCCACGGACAAGTTTCAAATAAATCTTCCACTAATAAAATTAGTAGGTACACAGAGAGAGTCTTCCCTAAAATTCTAGAGGAATAATACAATAATTTGAGATATACCCAAAATAGTGGCACTCAAAGTGTTTCCAAAAAATACCCAAAATAAAAATCTCTCACTATTTTATCACTCACAATTTTAAAAATTATTTCCTAAAATTAACTCACAAAAATCACTCAAAATTTTCTTTAGAGATTTTTGCTCTAGTTCTCCCACTCTCTCCCTTTCACTCTTCTCACTTTTGCCTTGCTTCCTTGTGCCAATAGCCATGCAATGAGCAATCTTTTCAACCATTTGGTTGAGAGTTAAGAAGCCAAATTAATGCACCGAATTAGGTGCTTGCAATTTTTGACTTTTCACCCTTTTTTTTAAAAAAAAATTTATAACAATAAGCAGGCCCCCATGTGGAGAGACCCAACAATTCTCCCCCTTTTGACTACATGGGGGATTCAACCATTCCTGCGGCCAAGCGACAAAATTCAAATTTTTCTTTTGGTAGAATCTTTGTTAACATATCTGATCCATTCTCTTCTGTATGGATTTTTTCAAACTGTAATTGCTTCTTCTCCAATACATCTCTCATCTAGTGATATCTCACATCAATGTGTTTTGATCTCGAATGAAAGGAGGAATTCTTACTAAGGTGGATAGCGTTTTGGCTATCACAAAATAGTTGATATTTGTCCTTATGAAAACCCATTTCATTTAAGAACTTCTTCATCCATAACAATTCCTTACTCGCTTCTGTTGCCGCAATAAATTCTGCTTTAGTAGTGGATAAAGCAACACATTTTTATAATTTTGATTGCCATGATACAGCTCCCCCTGCAAATGTAATCAGGTAACCTGATGTAGACTTCCTAGAGTCAACATCGCCAACCATATCTGCATCTGTGTAGCCAACTAACACATGTTTGGCATCTCCAAAACATAGACATTTCTTGGAAGTGCCTCTAAGATACCTGAATATCCATTTCACTGCAGTCCAATGTTCCTTACCAGAATTTGAAAGAAACCGACTCACCACTCCAGCCAAGTGAGCAATATTTGGTCGTGTGCACACCATGGCATACATTAAACTTCCAATTGTTGAAGCATATGGAACTTTATCCATCTCTTCCTTCTCCTTTTCTGTTGAAGGGCTTTGCTTATAGCTTAGTTTAAAGTGACTGGCAAGATGACAACTAATCGCTTTAGCTCTATCCATGTTGAACCTTTGAAGTACTTTCTCAATGTACTTCTCTTGTGACAACCATATCTTCTTGGCGCCTCTGATAATTGTCATGCCAAAAATCTGTTTTGCTGGCCCTAAGTCTTTCATGGCAAAAGACTTGCTCAACTGCTTCTTTAAGCTATTGATTCTGGAAATATTTTAGCCAACGATTAACATGTCATCTACATAGAACAATAGTATAATAAAATCTTCATTAGAGAATTTCTTCACAAAAACACAATGGTCTGAAGTAGTCTTCTTGTAGCCTTGCTCCCCCATAATCGACTCAAACTTCTTATACCATTGTCTCGGTGCTTGTTTCAATCCATAAAGACTTTTCTTCAATCTGCAAACACAGTCCTCTTTTCCTTTCTCTTTGAAACCCTCTGGCTGCTCCATGTATATTTCTTCTTCCAAATCATCATGTAGGAAGGCAGTTTTCACATCCATTTGTTCGATCTCCAAATTCAAACTAGCGGCTAGCCCTAGCACTGTACGAATAGATGTCATTTTTACAACTGGGGAAAAGATTTCATCAAAATCAATTCATTTTTTCTGACTGAATCCTTTAATAACCAATCTGGCTTTGAATCGTGGTTGGAGACTGTGTTCTTCATGCTTAATTCTGAACACCCACTTATTTTTCAAAGCTCTCTTGCCTTCAGGCAACTTCACCAGCTCAAAAGTTTTATTCTCATGCAAGGATTTCATCT
>CANXYC010196278.1:0-12217 GCA_948193065.1 Aleurites moluccanus | reverse complement strand
ATATATATATATATATATATATATATATATATATATATATATATAGAAAATGGTGTGTGTTTTTTTTATTTTATTTTTTTTATAAACAGTGGTAAGCGTTGCGGTGCGGTGCGGTGGAAGACAAGCTGTCACAGTTAGGGTCCCCTCAAATTCCTATGAATATTTCTCTTAATGAAACTAATTCCTGATGAGCAACATTGCTCATCTATTACCTTAGGCTAAAGATCCTGAATCTGAGGTGCTTTCAGTGAGGAGTACACATAAAATATATTTCCAGGAAATGCACAGATCTAAATTTATATATTAATATTATTAGAACAAAAGAAAGGCTTTTAGTTTAGTGAAACTTAACTCATTGGCAGGTGGATAGTCAGTTAAAATTCTCTTTTTTATTTGAAATGATTGAATTTTTTTTTTCAAAGTTTCAAAATTGACAATATTATCAATATCTATAAATAATATTTTATTTTATCAACATGTATTCCTTTTTTTACTCTAAAACTTTAATTCCAAGTTAAAAGCTAGGCATTGACATTTATGTCATTCCATATTCAAAAGTTAATAATTCTAAATATAAAATAATGATTATTATTGTTAATGTAATTAAAATTATTCTAAAGTTCCTTGGTTTGGAGCATCAAGCATTTTCTGCAAAGGAATTGAAAAGTGATGGTGAAATACATATATATATGAGCTAACTGATGTGCAAATTGGTTAACCCATCTGAATTCCAAACTAGCCATTTCTCACTATTTTGAAGAGCCCCTCTGGATCTATCTGATTTGCTTTTTAGTGATATTTATAGGGTGGCACATCCTAGGATGTGTGTAACGTAATCTTGCATTGTTTTTGAATTGGATGAATTCAGGAAATTTTAATAGTGTATTTTTTATTTTAAAATAATTCTTCTACAAAGTCAATTAATTTTAGAAAAGTTATGCATGATATTAAAGTTTATAAAATTAATAAAATGTATTTTATATTTTATATTTTCGATTTGGTAAACCAGCCCATTATGTAAATGGTGGCGGAAGTATGAATTTGGTGCACAATGTGCTCGATGATTTGCGTCAATGAGAATTAGTTGCGAATTGCGCGTTTTCTTACTATCTTGACGGATGATTGCTATTAATTGCTGTGATCAGAGGGTACGAAGGTATGTTTAGAGAGACTATTGCTTGCTATTCTATGAGAAGGTGTTTATAGCAGATACAAGAGAGTTGCCATCACAAATTGCATATTTATTTAGGGGGAATGTGACTATTGTGAAGTATGAATTAAATTGGCGAATCCATTGCTTAAGATAATTGAATGTTCAATCATTTTGGATGTTAAAGGGTGAATTCAAGTATAAAATCTATTTGTACATGGTACTATTTTACTGTTAATGGTAGCATCCTTGATATTTCCAACGGTAAGAAATGAACTCAAACTAATGGGAAAAAAATGCAGTAATCAAATGCATAAAATTGAAATTCCCATTTATATAATTAGGAAGAAGTCTACTTGAGGCATATCGAAGACCCTATATTCTACAGCATACATATGCTAGTGAATTAGAGATTTTACTCTCTAAGGTCTACCTAGGATTAATAGTGAATAGGGTTGCAAATGAGCCAAGCCGTTCGCGAACAGTTCGGTGTTCGGTTCGATAAAAATTCGTTCGCGTTCGACTCATTTTATAAACAAGTCAAAATTAAGTCTTACTTTAAGACTCAAGAAATAAACGAGTCGAGTTTGAGCAAAGCAAAACTTGGCTCGATCAGACTCGTAAACAGCTCGATTAATAGGCTAGTGAACAGGCTCATAAATATGCTCAATTAATAGGCTCGTAAACATGCTTGATTATAATTGGATGATTTTGTATTTATACTTGTTTTGAATATTTTTTTTTTTAGTTTAAAAATGAATATTTGTAAAATAAGCTATAAACGAACTACAATCGAGCTTCAAAATGAAACGAGTTTGAACTCAATAATAATTCATCAATGAGCCGAGCTCGAACCGAGCTTGAACCAAACTCGAACTAAGCTCGAACCGAGTTTATGAACAAGCTTTTAACGAGTCGAGCTCAAGCCAAGCTCGAACTTCTATAAAATATAACGAGCCGAGCTTGAACGCAATTTCTGAGCTCGAGTTGAGCTCAAGCTCAGAAAAAAAATAATGAACCGAGCCCAAACCAGTTAAAACTTGACTCGGCTCGTTTGTAGCCCTAATAGTGAATTAGATATTTGACTTCTAATTTCATGGCAAAATTGTGAATAGTATGAGGTATGAGTTTATAAGGATTATAATAAAACCGTTATAAATTAATAATCTTTATTATATAATAATTTTATGCGGTCCTGATTTTGGTCAGTGGACTAGATTAATAATTATTATAAAATAATAAGATAATACTTTTCTAAAAATTCATATATAATTATATGATCCATTTATATTATAAATTAATAATTTATCATTAATAATTTACCAACATTCTAACATTTTATATATAATAGACTATGATACTTTATAAAAAAAAAAAAGTTTATTGTTACTTATTTTTTCTTGAAATTTAAATTTAGTTGGATTTTATTTTTAATTTTTCTTATTAAATTTAGAAGTTTTAGGGTTAAACTTTTGAATTCCAATAAAAACTTATGAAGTATTATTGATGAATTGAGTGCGTTCTCGTATCTAATTTTGCTTAAGTGTATTTGATATTGTATTTTAATTAACTTTCAAGTGAAATTCGTTGGAAAATTATTGTTGCAATTCTTTTTTAGTGCATGTGAAATGTTTTTTTATTATACTCATATAATGCTTTACGCATATCATCTGTTATGATTAATTTTTAAATATCTTTTAAATGAGAAGTCATTATAATTTTGAAAAATATAAAAGATTTTTTAAAGTGATTTATATAAAAATTATTTTAAATCTAAACAATTATACTCACATATATTTTTTTTTTTTTACCTTTCATTTAATTTATATTCAATTTACACATATTTTTATGTTCAATTTATTTAATTCATATTTAATTAATAACATATTTTTTATTTCATTTTAATTAATTTATATTCAATTTATCACTTTTTTTTTTCAATTCATTTAACTCGTTGAATAGATTATAAAATTAGTAAAACACTAATTTTTTAATTGATTAAATATTATTTATTGAATTATAAATATTCTCTTTAAATTATTAATTTATCGATTAATTAATAAAATTTAATGATTCCAATATTTTCAATTTATAATGATTTTACTGTACTTAGTTATTTTTCCTCACGGAGCACTGAATTTCTGACATTGAATAGCATGTAATTGTATACAATTATTTCATTGAATTAATTCCAGTTTTAGTTCAGTAGTTAAATCGACAGGTTTATACATTAATAGAACTCGTCAAAATAAGAGAGACATAAAGTAAGCTGCGAGGATGCAAATAATCTGGCTTTTGCAACCTAACAACTACTCCTTTCTCTATATGAAAAAAAAAAAAAAAAGGCTCACTTTTCTTTTTTGTACATTGAAAATTATAATTCATTTTTTTTAAATAGTTAATATGTTAATTTATTAATATATTTCTATTTAATATTTTACCATATCATATTTTTATCAATAAATAATTAATTAATTTTATTGAATAAAATAAAATATGCATGCTAAAAATTTGAATATTTGATTAAAAATAATACATATTAATTTTAGTAAAATATTTAATTTATTAGATTATTATTTTTTTCTTGACTAAAATTTATTAGCTAAAATTTTATAGGCGATGAGACTTGATATTAAATTAAATTTTATTAATAATGATATTTTATTAGTTTACAAAATCAACATTAAATATTAATTATTTTTAAGATAATTATTTAATAATATAAATCAATAATATTTATGAAAAATATAAAATAAAATTATTATTTTAATTAAATTAATTAATTGTTAATATGTATAGAAATAAAAATAAATTTATTTTTTTAAACGGAGAGAATGTTATAAATAATTAATTTAAACGGGGTTTAGAAAAAAAAAATTCAACTATGAACAACATTTTAGTACTTTTAGGCCAATTATAAGTTTAGTGAGAGAATTTCTAAAAGTTCAATTGTCAAAATTAAAATTGGTGATATAATTATAATACTAGTTACATTGCATCGAGAATGTAAAAAACATCAAAGTTAAACATTTTGTTGTCATTAAGCCAAAAAAAGATAACAGCTCATTACATTGCATCGACAGCAACAACAATTGCACCATTACATAAATTATCGAGATATAAAAATAAATTTCATATTAAAAATAATATAAAATTATAAAAATTATATATAAGTTTAAGATATAATTAATTAATAATTAATTTTAATTTTTAGTTATAATTTAATATTATCTTATTTTAAAGTTAATTATATTTCTTATAAGTCTTACCTACTTTTATTTACTCCATAGATTTATTATTAAAAATTTAATATAAATAAATATATGTTGAGATTATCCAACATTAATAAACTATAAAAATAAACTACAATATATATATATAACTAAAGGAACTAATTATATTGATTTGATTCAAATTTTTGTTATTAAAGTGATGTAATAAAAAATGTTAAGTATAAATTTTTACTTAATATCAGAGCAAGTTTTGATCATGACTTATCAAAATACATAATTACTAGTGAGTTGATATCCAATCAAATTAAATATTCAGATTAAAATTAAATGATCAATGAGCTGATATCTCATCGAACTAATTACACATATCAAAACCAAAATAACTAGTGAACAAATTATCACCAAAATCAACTTAAATTATCAAATGACAACTGTATCATATTAATTATCACTTGAATGACGAGTGTTGAGATTATTTTACATTAATGAATTACAATAATAAATCATAACATATATATAAATAGAAAATCTAATAACATTCGTTTGATTTAAATTTTTGTAATTAAAATAATTTAATAAAAAAATTATAAATAATTTATTTTCTATAAATTATTTAAATTGTCTCACATTATCAAATAAAAACAAATATAAATTTTACGATATAAAAAATTGATAGAAGCACCGATGAAATGGCTACTGAAGCTAAATAATATATAAATTGGACCCACCTATTAACACAAACTTAGATAAATAAAACCATTGAAGCTTTATCTCAATGATATGGAATATCGACTGACAGGTTGCAGATTAAAATTGAGTTGAAGCCCAATTAAAGAGAAATAAAAATAAACAAACAAAAAACAAAAAAGATCCAAATAATAATTAGCAGAAACCCAAGTTTATTAATCATGCTGGCAAGCTATACGTAGCTTCTTTTCATTCCTTCTTCTTCTACCATCATATGTTCATTCCATTTCTATCTCTGTTGTGGTAAGTGCTTGGGTCTATTTTCTTTTTCCCGTCCTGAAGAACCTTTATGCAATTACCATACATCTTTTCGCTACAGAATGGCGGCTTTTCATAACCAACTTGCTCGAGTAAAAATCCAATTTATTAGATCCAACTTAACATATAACCACTTTGACCAACATAATTTAATAAAAAACAAAATTTTGAAAGATATCCTAAAAAAAAAAAATTATATATATATATATAAGAAAAAGTCAATATTATGATATTACAAAAAATCATTTAGGATGATTGTTTACAAATTTTTTAAGATATGGTAATTGCTCTTATAATCAATAAATCATATAACTAATGAGTATTTGATTAAGTGATGTCTACAGTCTTGTCCAAATTATACTGCTAAATCTCAACTTTGAGTTTTAGTTAAAATCAAATTTAGTAAAAAGAGAAACAAATCATATAACTAAATTAGTATTAATATATTATATATGAGTTGTCAGTCAATAATGAACTTATGTGAAATTGAGTAATTGAATCATATCATATAATATTATAATATTGAAATTACAATATACAAAGTGAAGTTGAAAATTGAAATTTTATTTTCTGTAGAATTAAAATCTTATAATCACCTAATAATATACTTGGCTTATTATTAATTTATAATTTTTTTATCAATATTATTCATTTATAATTAATGTGATAAATTGTATTCATCTAAAATTTTATCTTCTATTTATGAATTTTTAATTATTTTCCATTTATATTAAACAAGAGACATTATATATATAAAACTGTAAAATTTAAATTTTGTATTTCATAAATTTTGTCAAATTTTATGAATTTCATAACCTTGGATCTAAATCTTCCCTTGAAACAAAATCATTAGGTGACCACATATACAATCATCCCCAATTAAAAGCAACGTTGTTAAAATTAGGCAGGATTAGTTGGTGGAACCGGTTAAACTGTGAATCAACCACCAATCTGGTATGGAGAGAGAAAAAAAAAAGCGAGGAATCATTGAATCGGAAAAAAATCGATTAGAACCAGAAAATCAGGAAGAACAAGAAAAAAAAAAAAAAAAAAAGAGGTAAAATCCGATTTTATTAGATAAAAATCAATTTGAAGCAAAAATAAAAATAAAAATATTTAAAAAAAAAGGAAGATTAAAAATCAGATTAAGGTAAATTCAAAAATATTAGATAAAGGTAAATTAAATTAAATTATTCCTTAAATTACGGAACATTAAAAGAAAAAAATTAAAAAAGTAAAGCTTGTGAAAAACGTGACGAAGAACAAGAGATTTGTGACTTGATTCTCGAAATAGCGAGTTAGTGATTGTTTGTTTTTGTGGAGTAGATCTAAGGAATAGATAAAGAAGAGGAGAACCAAATGAAAGAGGGACTGAGAGTGAGGGGAAAAATATTCATAATTAGGACATGATTATAGTTTCAAAATTGTTGGTTTCAGTTTTAAAAATATGTAAACTTGAATCTGTATTTTAACAAATGATTTCGTGCCTGTTCAAGAATCGTCGGTTATAGAATAATTTTAGTTTTAATTTTGATTTTAATTTTAATTTTGATTTCGATATGGTTTCAATATAATTTCATATCAAATTTATTAAAAATTAATATATAAATTAAAATTTTTTAAAAAATAACTATATAATTATTGAATCGAATTTAATAAATACGTAGTTTAATTCACATTTGAATAAATTTATATTTGGATAAAAATAAAAATAAATAAATAGGAGTGGATGATGTAATGTATTTAAATATTAAAAAAAATATATTTTAGTGTCTGAGATTTGACTTAATTAACGTTTGTATTTCTATTTTTTAAAAATCAAGACATTTGAATTCCTATATTTTTATTCCGTCAACTTTTCAATCCTTCCATAATTTTTTTTTACATTTTCTGTTCAAAAATAATAAATAAATTAAAAAGAAATCAAATAATTTTATTTACTAAAATAGCTTGACCCATTTTCCGTCAATCCCCACCCACCCACCGTTTCATTTTCTCTCACCCTTCACCCTTCAACCCATTTTCATCACCCTTAACCCTTTCGCTCTTTTTCTCTCAATTTCCAATTCAATCCCCAATAATTCTTTTTCCTCCACCCCCTTTTGACCCAGCACCACCATCATCATCATTTTCACCACCACCATCCTCCTCACCATTCCTCCTCTCTTTCAAAATCTCCCACCATCTATCATTTTTCAACAACCCAACAAAATCAATCTCTATTTTATATTTTCGTCGCTGCTAAATTTGTTGCCTTTCGATTCCTCCATCATTTCAAGATCGGAGAAGAGCTCCTCACCGTCCTCACCAAGATCGAGCCATACCTTGCACGTCTCTGATCAAGCCCATACTCCATTGACGACGTAGCAAATCACGCAAACCAGTCAAGTGAGTGCAGCTTCCATTGCCAACCGTTGTTCTTTGGAATTGCCACCAATTGATACTCTGGATGATGGCGACAGTAGAGGTGTATTATCAATCTTGGAAATTGTTGATTTTGTCTGTTGTTATGGGTTTATGAAATTGATTTTGCTAGTAGGTATGAGTCATAAGCAGCTGTCGGTAGGGGTTATAGGTTCCTTGGAGGCTAAAGAAAATAAGGTTTTGATGCAGAGGATGTAGAAAATTGATTTAATGCAGAGGATGTAGAAAATTGATTTGATGCAAATGATGTAGAAAATTGAGGCACAAACTTGAACAGGCACAACTCCTTAAGATTTAGAAAATTTTATGGCAAGATTAGATAAAACTCGCAATACAAACAGCAATGACAGAACTGATGAAGAGTTAAGGAAGTTGCAACTGTGTCTTGCTTTGATCGATAATAATAATTGGTGCAAAAGATGAGGAGGAGAAGCAGGTGGACTCAGTGGATGACTCGGTTTTGACCAACTCAGCCTCTTGATTCTAGTTGGAAATTAGACATAAATTGATTGATTAGATTGAATACAATTCAAATAGGGTTCATTTGTTCATCAAATTGAGAACAAAATTGTGGGTTCTTGATTTTATTTGAATGAAGAATTTTGTATAATTTTTCTAGTTCAATTATAATGCAAATTTTTTTTCCTAGGAATTGGTTGAATCTAAAGTAAATTGGTGCATTTTTAGAAGAATAAGGCATTGATTTAGTAGTCCGATGAAAAAAAAATTTAGGTTGAAATAGAAAATTTAAGGATAAAAGAGGAGCATTTTAGTCTTTTTACAAGTTTTAACAGAAAAATAATCAGAAGGATTGAAAAGTTGACGGAATCAAAATATAGGGATTTAAATATCTATTTAATTTTAAATATGTTGACTTTTTTGGAGAAAAATTATCATAAAATGAAGAGAAAGTGAAAAGGAGAAAATGAACATTAAACTGAACAGTGAATTGATTGAATGAATTACTGTTTACAAATACAATACCTCTATATATACAACCTACTACTAAAGTTAGCTGAGTTACAACTGTTATTAACACGCGAAAACTATTTACCAAATTAGTTACTAATACAAACTAAATCTATTACAAAGATTCCTTCACAATAAATATCTCCTGATAACTTTAGCTTCTCCTTGTGTTGACTCACGTGCTGATGTGGAGCTTTCTATTGAAACCACTTTCTTCTCATACTCCCCCTCAATATGAGCAAATATATTGATTAAGCTCATCTTTTTGAGAAGGTAACTAAATTGACCTAGATTTAAAGCTTTAGTCAACAAATCTGCAACTTGATCCTTGGTCTTTACATGTTCCAAAACAATCACACCTGAAGCCACCTTTTGTCTTACAAAATGGCAGTCCATTTCAACATGTTTCATTCTTTCATGAAACACAGGATTCATTGTTATATGTAGGGCTGTCATATTATCACAATAAAGCTTCACAGGCCTTTCATGTGTTTGATCAAAATCCTGTAATAGTTGTTTTAGCCAAACTACCTCACTAGAAACAGAAGCCATAGCTCTATACTCAGCTTCTGCTGAGCTTCATGCAATCACACTCTTTCTCTTTTTTTTTTCTAGCTCGCAATTGAATCTCCAAGGAAGACACAAAACCTTGTCAAAGACCTCCTAGTCTCCCTACGAGCTCTCCAGTCACTATTAAAAAATGCTTTCAACTGTAAAAAACAATAGAAGCAATTGATGGTGAGATGGAGCGAAGGAGTCATGCAAACATGAGATTATTGCATCGCATCCAATGAAGATAATATGGATTCTCAAGAGCTGGCTTTGGAATTCTACGTCCAAGAAACCTTGTTTGTTGCTGATTGAAACTGCAAGCAAGAAGGACCTCTTCCATGAGGTGAAATTCATACTTGTGAGTTTTGGAGTCACTATTACAAAACTGTGACTCCTAGAATGATGAAGATAGTAAGGAGATGTTGGATCTTCGAGTGGATTTGAGCGATTGAAGGTTGAATTAGTCTATGGAACTTGATTCCTCCATGAGTGAAGATTTTATGAGATTCGAGATTGACTTTGATTAGAAACGAAAATTAAAGATGAGAGTTGAAGGTTGAAGATGATTGAAAGATTAAAAAGAGAAGTTTCAGAGAAACAAAACGATTGAAAGAAAAATTGTGAAAATCAAAGAGAAAGACAAAATTTATTCTCTGATACCATATCATAAAATGAAGAGAAAGTGAAAAGAGAAAATGAACATTGAACTGAACAGTGAATTGATTGAATGAATTACTGTTTGCAAATACAATACCTCTATATATACGACCTACTACTAGAGTTAGCTGAGTTACAACTATTATTAACACGAAAAAACTATCTACCAAATCAGTTACTAATACAAACTAAATCTGTTACAAAGATTCCTTTACAATAAATATCTCCTAACAGCTATAGCTTCTCCTTATGCTGACTCATGTGCTGATGTGGAGCTTTCTGTTGAAACCACTTCCTTCTCACAAAAATCAATATAAAATTTATTTATAAATTAATTTTATTAATAAATATGATAGCTATTATTTACAATGTCAATTGATTTTAATTAAATTTAAATTAAATTAATTTTGTAGCATTACTTATAATTTCTTAAAAAGAAAAGTATATAATATATATGAAAAAACTATTAAAATAATTTGAAATTTTTTAATTTTTTTAATTTGAATTGATAAAATATTATCAATTTCAATTCAATTCAAAATTATTAAAATTAAAACAGAATCTTATATTTACGATTCGATTCCAATTTAATATTAATTCAGTTTCAGTTTTGATCGATTCAATTCTAATTTTAAATCGGACCATGATCATTCCTATCTGTGGAGAAAAAGCTTCTTCTGTAATTTGAGAGAAAAATATTCTTTCTGTACAGTTAATTACAGCATACATATACATGATATATGACACCCTAATTAGGAGGTATACAATGAGAAGAATTCATATTCAAGGAAATAACCTTCCTAAATAAAAGGTGACACCCTAATTAGAAGGTATACAATGAGAAGAATTCATATTCAAGGAAACAGCCTTCCTAAATAAAAGGGAGCCTAATCAGGAGACAGCTCACTTCAACACTCTCTCTCAAGTGGGTGAGAAAATGTCTTTGATACCCATCTTGACAAGTGAGCAATGGAAATCTTTACTTGACACAACTTTCGTCAGTATATCAGCTAGTTGGTCTTCAGACCTGATAAAAGGCAACTGGATTACCTTTGTATCCAAATTTTCTTTAATGAAGTGTCTATCGATTTCAACATGTTTGGTTCTATCATGTTGAATAGGATTATGGGAGATGCTTATAGCTGCTTTATTATCACAAAATAACTTCATTCCCACACCTGGTAGATAACCGAATTCTGTCAATAGTTTTCGGAGCCAAAGAAGCTCGCATAATCCTTTTGCTATACCTCTGAATTCTGCTTCAGCACTAGGCCGAGCCACAACCTTTTGTTTCGTACTCCTCCACGTGACAAGGTTGCCTCCGACGAATGTAAGATATCCTAATGTAGACCTTCTGTCTGTCACACTTCCTGCACAGTCTGCGTCTGTGTAACCTTCCACCTCAAGGTGGCCATTCTTTGCAAACAATAACCCCTTTCCTGGAGCTGACTTTAAATATCGAATGATGCGCAACACTGCAGTCATATGATCCTCACTCGGAGCATGCATGAATTGACTCACCAAACTCACTGCATGAGCAATATCAGGACGAGTTTATGACAAGTAAATCAATCTGTCGACTAACCTCTGGTATCTCTCTTTATTAGTAGGAGTCTGATCAGGATACTCTTCGAGTTTATGGTTTTGTACCATAGGGGTGTCCACAGGCTTGCAATCTAACATTCCAACTTCGACCAATAGATCAAGAACATACTTTCGCTGTGATAAGTAAATTCCTTCCTTCGACCTGGCCACCTCAATACCCAGAAAATACTTCAGGCCACCCAAATTCTTCATCTCAAACTCCTTTGATAATAACTCTTGCAACTTCAAAATCTCTTCACTATCATCCCCTGTAATAATCATGTTGTCTACATATATAATCAGGGCAGTTATTCTTCCTTGGGAACGTTTCAAGAACAAAGTATGGTCTGAATTACTTTGAGAATACCCATACCTTTTCATAGCCGAGCTGAAACGTCCAAACCAGGCACGAGGGGACTGCTTCAACCCATACAACGACCTCTCCAACTTGCAGACTACTCTTGGCTGATGTTCGCATCTGTATCCGGGTGGAATCTCCATTTAAATCTCCTCCTCCAAGTCTCCATGAAGAAATGCGTTCTTCACGTCAAACTGATGTAGTGGCCAATCTAAGTTTGCAGCCAAAGACAACAATACCCTGACAGTATCTAACTTCGCAACTGGAGAGAATGTTTCTTGATAA
>CANXYC010196209.1:0-16713 GCA_948193065.1 Aleurites moluccanus | reverse complement strand
AATCAACAGGCAGAAACACAACATATCAAAATTTCAAATTAAACTATCCAACACACAGACCGTAGTGACTCTCTAAAAGTCACCAGACTCCTGCCTCAAAATCTGACCGAACAATCTTGATACAAATCACTCTCCACTGAGATATACTTATCTAAAAATTTTGAAATTTTATAGACATTATCTCAACATACAAAGGAACATTTTTCATGTTTATGACTTCAGCTAATTCTACCTCAGTAATTCCCAGTAATTCCAAACAAATACTACATCCCTGCAGAAATTCTCAACCATACCAGCCTTTCTCAAATAGATACAACTCATCACATACACAAAATTTTATCAAACCCTTTTATAGAATTATAGATAATACATGAATTAACAACTTTTATGTTTTATACTTTACCAAATTATGTCTTTAATAATATGAAATAATCAACACTGAATTCTACTGTATCCAATTTTTTTTTTTCTGAAATTCTCAACATTCTCATTTAGAAATTATAATTCTCCAAACATACAAAATCAATAAATACAAATTCAAAAAAATGGAAGATATTACATTTATTATTGGCAAATTGATATTTGTTGTGTTGCCTATATTGTGAGTTGTTTGTTGATTACATGGGCAATGTCAATGTTGTACCATAACCTAGTTAATTTGTCCATCCATTGTTACACACCAAATATTTATTGAAATGCCTAGTTTATTTTGCCATAGGCCTACCATTATTTCATCTATAGGCCTATCATTTGAACACCATCATCGCCCAACTTTTTTACTCTGTTTATCCAACTTTTGAATCACTCCAATGTTTATTGCTATTCTTAATACCTATGTTTATTACTACTTCCATTGCTTAATTGCAGTCTTGTTTGATTAAATTCATGAACTACTGTTATTTGATGAGATCCTTATTGTTTATTGATATTGATTGACCTGTTTCATGATCTTATTAATTCCAATGAGATTTGACAGAGTCGCCTCTCCGACGGAGTAGTGGGTCATACTGTCGGCAATGTGCACATTGTATAATGATACCCTAGCTGGGAAGGGTTAACGGTCCTAATCATAAGTCTTTCTAATCTTATGTATATTGATACATGATTGTTACATGTGATATGAGTTTCATGGCCCTTTATCTGTCTTATCCATGCGATATATTTTTCATTGATCTGATTATCGATACTACAGTCATTCACTGTATTCTGATTCTTTATTCATACATTGTTGAGCAGATTAATATTCATTGATTATCTGCCTACTGTTTATTGATATTCCAACCTTTTCTTCTGGTTGATGTATATTAGATTCACTGAGTATTTTATACTCACCCTTTCATTGTTTCCCCTTTCCAAGTGCAGAATATGAGGCAGAATCCCGTCTGTTGATATCTCTGTAGATTTCTACTACATTTTGTGACAGTGTAATTATTTTAACACTATATTTTGTATGTATAATTTAGTTACTCCATGGGTTGTATAATGACATTGTTAGACTATAGTTATGTATGTATGACATATTATGGAGTTTAATTAATATTATGGCATAAGATGATGATAGTTACTGCTAATTACAGAATGAATTACAGATAGATTACAAAATGCTAGAATGGAACTTAATTGAGTAATTGATTAATTAATTAATAGTATTTGATAATTATATGTGATACTGGATTTTACAAGTACCGATCGCCTCTGTCATCTCCCGCATCCTAGGACCGTCATATTCCGAAATCGAGACTTGATAATTATCTACTTAATTCAATTATAAAACTCTTAAATACAATTAAAAAATGAAGTTTAAGAATCATACCTTAAGTTGAATCACTTGAATTTCACCTTCTTTTGCTCCTCCCAATAGTTGACTATCAATCTCCATCACTTTTCTTTATTAAACTCTTTTCTTCATCAACTTTCCTATCTATTTTTAGTTGATTTATTTGGAAAAGTTGGAAGCTAAATTTTTGGTTATTTTTCTATTGAGGATTCGGCCAAGTTCTTCAAAAAAATGTCCACCTTTCTCTTTTTATACTCCAAAGACAAATAATTTTAAAAAAAAAGTAAAGATTGTAGAATTTTTATAGAATATGTATACTTGTTAGTTTCTTAATGTTATAGAAAAAAAAAAACAATGAAAAAAAATCTCCCTTTTTAATAGTTATGGTCGGCCATCACAAAGAAAGCTCCTGAATTTTTTGATGAAAAATTGTTATTTTATTAGTGGGTCCCACAACTTTTGATAATTGCATATTTTACCTAAAATTTTCCTTAATTATAATTGCTACCATAATTCTTTTTAATTTTTTCAATTAAGTCCTTAAATTATTGACATTCAAGTCCTATGTAACCTTATATTATACTTAGTACCTCAATTTCACTTAATCATTCAACCTCTGTAGCTATAAAATTTTATATCGAATCTGTTTCGGCAAAATTCTGAAAATCGACAATTTACGTCTCTTAATTTCTCTCTTATTTTGTATCTACTTTCACTCACCTTAAATATCATATATACTTTAATTTATTTTTAATTAATCCATAATCCATCAAAATTAAATCATGTAAAAGAAATTTTCACAAATTAATATCGAAAATTAATTAAAAATCGTCTACTGACAAATTCCTCCAAAAGTTGGATTTTCTTATCATTTCAATCTCTTTACTATCCATTTGTCTCTCTAACTTCATATTGAACCTCAAATTATTTTTTCACAATATTTTAAAATTTTAATTTTAAATATCCTCAATTAATTTTTGTAAAAGCTTCTTAAAAAATATTTAAAATTTTTTTACCGATAATTCTATTGGTTATCATATTTAAAATTTTTTTGTAACAATTATTCTTAAATTTCCTCTGTATTCCTCAATAACTATTTTTAGCCTATTTATTTTTTAATTAACTTCATTTATCACTATGATTCACTACTTTCTTACTATCTACTGTCTACTGTACTACAGTTTGGGGTGTTATGTGATCTTATACTTTCCTAAATTAATCCTATCAACCTTGTCTAGATTCTTAGTCCATAGGAACATATAGTGGCTATAATAGGGCTCTATAGAAAGGAATATTAGCTTTGAAAAACAAGGGAAAAAGTAATAAAAATGCTAGAAAGAAAAGAGCAAGTTAAGTGGCTTTTCCATGAAAAGCGGAGCTTTAAATAGGCAAAAATCACATAAAATCATACTGTCGCACCCCGACTCTAGTGGTGCGATGGTCCTATGGCAAGGATAGGCTTAAGGCCACCATAAACCCGTAGAACTCCCATATCCTGGATCTCATACACAATTCATATTTACCTCACATATATTTATCATTTAAACATTCATTTCAAGATTCATGAAATTAAAATAAGCATATTTCCTTTTTACACTGGTATCAAAATCTTAACAGAACATTCGGAATAAATTTCAGAAGATTTAAGGATCAAAATGCAAAGATTGAAACTTGAGGGATTAAGTTATAATTTGGCACTCAATTTTGTCTTATTTGGGGCTGTAAATCACGATTTTCAGCAACTTTCTTCTTCATTTTTGTTCTTCTTTTGCAGTGTGATATTTTCTCCATTTCCAAACCTTGATTTTCCATTTCTTTATAGTTTTTCTTGATTTTTTTTATGGAAATCTACTAATTTGAGGTTGAATAACTTATTTCTACCATCAATTTAAGGTGAGGAGCAAGGATTAGGGAGGACTATTGCTTGAGAAATTCGGCCATGGATGGTGATTTTTGGTAAGTTGTTAGTTAGTTTGATTTGATTATTGTTTTAGTGATTATTTAGGTCGAATTGAATGAGTAATTAGTTTAATTGCATTAGTTTATCCATAATTGAAAGTAATTGCAATTTGAATGTTGAATTTGAAGTCGTAAAGGGTAAGATGTTAAATTAGTGTTAGGAATGTTAAATTGATGTTAGAAATGTTCAATTGGATAGGAATGAATAACTAATTGATGGTTACTTTGATGTGGAATTGTAGATTGAAGGAAGTAGGTTTTCAAAGTTTACTCAATTTAGGGATTTTGGTGAATTGGTAGAAATTGGCTATTGCATTGGCAATTGGAAGGCTTAGGTAAGTTTACATTGCATCAAATTACTTGAATTATTGATTGAATTGTTGAATTGAATCCAATTGGCAAAATCCCTAAAGTGGCCGAACCTATTTTGCCCTAAAATGCCTTTGTGTTTGTTTGGTTTTTACTTGAGTTTTCTTGCTAAATTGACCCTAATATAATGTTGTTTAATCTTGCTTTTGATGCCTTTGCGTTATGGAACAATGTACCTTGTTGTTGTATTGAACCGGCAAGCCAATTTTGCTCCGAACCCTAACCTATTGGTTTGTCATTGTATGTTGTCTTGTGTTTGATAAATTGCCTAGTTTATTTGTCATTGGCTTAGTGGTTTGCATGCCATAGGCCTAATAATTGAATACCA
The DNA here is from genome assembly GCA_948193065.1 of Aleurites moluccanus. Taxonomy (NCBI): domain Eukaryota; kingdom Viridiplantae; phylum Streptophyta; class Magnoliopsida; order Malpighiales; family Euphorbiaceae; genus Aleurites; species Aleurites moluccanus. Next base: position 12,280 of record CANXYC010196209.1, on the reverse strand, counting down.
TTATCATTGGTGACAATGGTATGCCAAGTGACCTATTGGTTTCGGCCACAAAACTCACTCTTGTTCCTTGCTTTATCTTATTATCACACTTGATTTTGTTAATTGTATATTACCTTTGACATTATAAATGAGTTTATTGAATATTGATTTATTGATACCAAACTAACTATTATTGATTGATTGATATTTGGATGCCATTGTTGCTTATGGTATCCCTTGCTTTTGACCCTGTTATGGTTTGGCAGAACCTCCGATTCGACAAGGGAGTGGGGAAATACTGTCGACCTTGTGCACATTGTATATTTGTACCCTAGTCAGGAAGGGTTATGGTCCTGGCCATAGGGCCTGATCAGCCTTATGCTTATTTGATACTGGTGACCTACATGGTCCAGTGATATTGATTGATATGATACTGGCGACCTATATGGTCCAGTGATATCAATTGTTTGGTGACTGGTTGATTTCTTTTCATTCAGTCCATCTCATTATCTGCCTTTCCATATTGTAACTGAATATATTTGCTATTTCTTGACCCTGACTGTATTTTGATAACCCTATTATTTATTGTTTATCATTTGGTTTATTCCTTTGCCTATTTGTACCTATTTCATTATTGTGATGCCTGTAAATTCACTGAGTATCTTTCATACTCACTCTTTTGTTTGTTTACCCCTTTCAGGAGAGGAGTAGGTTGCGGGATCCAGTCTTCTGTTCTCTGTGGATTTTCTGCTTCAGATTTCTGATGTATATATCTATTTTGAATTACTGTACTATATTATTTTGGTGTTCATGATCTAGCTACTCCATGGGTATGTATTGGGTAGCTAAGAGATGAACATTGTCTATATTTGTTATTGATGGACTATATTGATCATATATGATGCCTGATATATATATTTGTGATAGTCAATTGTAATATGGTGACAGGATAATTGACAGGTTATTAGAATGATTAACAGGATAATATAATGAATGGTAACTATAATAAATGAATAATATATTGAGGTTGATAGATTGTGTAATGATACTGGGTTCTACGGGTGCCGATCGCCATTGGCATTTTCCGTACCCTAGGACCGTCGTGATTCAGAAAACCGGGTCGTGACAAATACACATAAATATAGATTCCAAAATGATTACAATAGAGGCTTCTTGGAAGAATAAATCAAGAAGCTTGATCTTCTCTACTAGCTCCCTCACGAGCTACACTATCACCTGAAATCCATAGAAGAGGAATGAGCCTTCAACTCAGTAAGATATGAACATGCAATATGAAAGAAATACATATACATATTTTAATCCAAAAGAAATATCAATTCCAAGAACATGGGTAAGAATTATCATGTGGTTAGGCTTACAAGAACAGAAGTGCTCACAATCGAATAGCACTATCAAGTAACATGGTAGAACTACAAAGTGCATCAGTAGCCATGCTACCTATCACAACAAAGCGCATTGGTAGTCATTGCTACCTTATCGCAAACGCATGCTTGGCCAAGCATATGCCTAGAGTTCATGGTCCCCTCTAGGTGAAACACTGATAAAAACCCTATCAGCTAGGTTCCCAAAGTGCACAGTGGACCAATGAATTTACTCTCATTAGGAAAAGCATTCTATCCATAGGGTCATATGGTTACAATCTCATAAGAAACATATTGGTCGCAATACCATCAACATAAAATATAATTTCAGTCAAGTCAACAATTGGTTTCATATGAGCTTGGTCCAAGGTAGAATGACCAAGCCATTTGCATTCATATAACGTAATCACATGGAACAATTCATTAATTGTTTGATAACATTATAGGGATTTCAATTAATAGGTGCATAATACAATATCATATATATAAGAATCATATGGTTGAACATTAAGAATGCTTGGACATATCATTTCAAAGAAGCAATAAGCAAATGCAATGTTCATACTTACCTTTACACAAATTTTATCCTTGAATTTCCCTCTATAATTTGCTCAACAATAATCTTCTCAATTTCCTTGATTTTCTCCTTCTTAGAAATTTCCCCAAATATTCAAAATTAGGGTTTTCCTTAATCAATAATATACAATATGATTTCTTAAAATCTAACCATCTTATAGTATCTATTTTTAATTCCCAACAGCAATTTAATTCATCTCTTAAAGAAAAATTTACATTTAATTCGAATTTACTGTTCACGCTACTATTCATGATAGTCCATAAATTCTGATTTCTCCAACATTAATTACCATTAATAGCTTTAAAATACTTGCAATAAATTCTATATACCCATAATTAACTATTCTAACTAACAGACTTTATTAATCTAAAAGAAAATGACATTTGAAGAAATTTTACCTTATTTCTGTAAAAACTGATTTTCTGAGAAAATCTGTTTGAAACTGCCAATTGATGCCTTAAAATCTGATAATCTAGGGATTTAATGCATAAATTTTGAGTATTAATGCATTAGAAAAATAAATGGAACAAATCTAAGAAGAACTGAAAAAGGACGAAGAGAAGAAGAAAGAAAATAGTGCAGAAAATCGCTACTGGCACTGATTAAATCAGCTAATGCCTCAAAATCCTGCTCGCCTCGCCAACTCGCCTCAGCAATGCTACCTCACATAAGCCATCTCACAATTCCCACTTTTCCAATCCGCTTCGGCAATGCCACTTCACATAAGCCACTTCGCTAATCCAATTCGCATATGCCACCTCGCATAAGTTGCCTCACCAAACTCTCCTCATGAACTCCTCTTCGCATATGTCACCTCAGCAATACCTCTTTGCCAAAATTCTCTTCGCCTAACTCCACTTCGCATATGCCACCTCGGCAATGCCTCTTCGCATAATGCCACCTCGCCTATTCCTCTTCGCCAAACTTTGCTCGCCTATCTCCCTCTTCGCACATGCCACCTCGGCAATGCCTCTTCGCCAACTCGCTTCGCCTATCTCCCTCTTCGCATATGCCACTTCACACAATGCCACCTCACCTATTCCCTCTTCGCCAACCTCTGCTCGCGAACTGTCTCCTCATATTTGCCTGCTCGCAATGCCACTTCACATTGCCGGCTCTCAAATGCCAAATTCTGCCGAGCTGGAACCCTTCCTCGACAACTTATACTTAATCAACTCGCAAATGAGATACAAACACCAAACTTCCTAATTCTTTTTGTCACTTAAAATAGACATCCAGGAGTCTAACATATCCAAAATTCAAATGACAAAGATAATTACACAGACCATGGTGACTCTCTAAAGTTCACCCTGACTTACTGCCCAAAATCTATCCGAACAGACCTGAGTAATTCTACTTTCCACTGAGTTATACTTGTCCAAATCTCTTGAAATTTTACAGTCAACAACACAACACATAAAGGGACATTTCTCATGTTTACACTTTTGACTCAAATAGCCTCAGTCATTTCCATAAAATTCAAACATACACAGATTCCTGCAGAAATTAATGAACCAGATAGGTCCTGCTCAAGAAAGCATAACTCTTCACATACACAGAATTTTACCAAACCATTTTACAGAATTAAAGATAAGATATACATCAATAACTTTTATATTTTACACTTTATCAAATTATTCCTTTAAAATCTAGAAATCAGCCTCACAAAAATTCACCCTACAACCAAAAATTTCTGGATTCCCTCAAACATTCATATCTTCAATTACTTAAATTCATCAAGCATATAATTAATAAAAGAGCTAAAAAATTTCAGATATTACACATACTAGGGCACTACTGGGACCACCACCCTTACTTTGCAGCATCGCCTGCATTAGCCGGCAGTAGTTCCTTGCCTGGATGGTGGCACTGCCACTTGCTCTGCAACATGTTAGCAGCAACTACTCTCTTTGTCGGTGGCAGCCCTTCTTCTTTGCCAGTGGTAACTCCGGGTTTTGAGTTCTTGGGCTAAGAAGTTTTAAAACAGGATTTTCGAGGCATTTTAGCACATGAATTGCATAAATTTTAGCACAGTCTTACATTAAAATTGCATAATGACAAAAAAAACATAAGTTGCATAAACATCCATATAGATAGAAGGGTTCATAACCATCATAGCATGCATACATCAAACATCCATGAAGCATAAAACATAAACATTCAGTACATGACAAGAGTTCAGAGAGAAGAAGAAAGGAAAAAGCAGAGAAAATAGCCTAGAAGTCTTAATTTCTCCTCCTCCTCCGACGAGGATCCTCTTGATGAGGGGGTTGTCTGTTGCAAATCTCTAGCTGGGTTAATAGAGAAGTAATAGCCATCTCCATCCGACACCTGATCAGATAAGTCCGCAGAGTAAAGCCATTTGGGACCTACATCAGTAGTATAAACAACATAAGCAACATAATTACCAAAAGATCAATTCCATAGGTGAAAAGAGTCTGAAACATACAACACAACATTCTCAGGTCATACTGGTGCTAGAGGGTGGACTGCATCAGGAAAATGGTAAATCCTTGTCTTTCCGTCAGCTCCATTGTAAGGAATCTCTCCAGTAATCTCCAACAAAGGTTTAAAAGCAACTTCATCTTTGATTCCCGCACCAGAGCTCAGATCTCTAGCTGCTGGAGGAGCTATGGTAGATGCCTACTACACTAATACCCGCTGGCAGTATGTCAGTCTGAGCTCTCGAGTCAACTTTGGCAGTATAAGGTCCTACACCAGTAGGATGCATTGAAAGATGGCATGGATATCCAATGGGGCCCATTAGGCGAGTCTGGAAAAATTCAAAGTAAGAAATCTCAAGCCTGAGGTATAGAGAAATGGGTAAGCCTTTGTAGGAATCATCCATAGCACAAACGTCAAAATCCTATCTCATCTCAATCAGAGGATGCTTTGGAGTGACCTACTACCCCACTATATGAATCCTGACTCTCTCACCTAGATAGTACAGGTTATAATACTGTCACGACCCGACCCTACTGGGCATGTGACCGGCACTAGAGAACGGGAAAGCGAAAGCATAAGGCTTCTGGAACTCGTAGTAAGCCTGATTTACCACTGAATGATAAAATTGCAATATGAAAGCTGTAACTGTCACAAAATAAGGCTAAAGAGCCCACCTACCAAACAAAATCTTAATAATTTAACATCCTCACATAGCCATTCAGGGCAATCATCAATCATATCATATCATCAATTTAAGTTCATGCTTAACAGAACAACCTATAATAATAAGTTCAACTATTAGACTTAGCAATTATAAAGATTATAAATAACCTGAATAACAATAAAGAGTTCTAAGAATTATTACATTGAAACAAATAATTTTATTAAATAACTGAATAAATAATTTCACTGCCTGAGGAACATAAGGCAAAAGTACTCAATTCAAAAACTTAATCTCTTTAAGCTTGACCTGGAACCTAGAAAAATATTTGAACAGGGGTAAGCGTTCGACTTAATAAGCTTATATAAATTAATTGAACATGCAATCCTTCATTTATCTATATGACATGTCACAATACATATAAATATTCATAAACATATATAACATTCATGATGAAAAATATCACATCTATGTTTTCATTTATCGTAAATGGGGAGATGACCTCCTCCCTTAGCTCTGTTAAACTCTAACTATGGGGCTATGGGGAGACTAGCTCAAATAAGGCATCCTTATACTCTCTTATTCATGTTCAGGGGCCACAGTGGGAACATTCTCTAACCAGGCAATCCCTACAATAATATCATCATCATCATCATCATATCATATTACATTATATCATTAATATTTTCTGTGTTAGTACAACTGGATTTCACATCATTCTTTTTTTCATCGCAACCACATACATACATATCATTCAACATCATATAATATGGCATAAACATACATCATAATTCTAAATCTAATGCAATAGTGATAGCTTATATACATATATATTTACTTTAATTCAATACTTACATGTCATGCTTAAATGCAAAGTTAAATTAAAATATATCAACTTATAAATTTGATGACCATTAAACTGGTTAGCTCCCTTGGAGCGCCTTCTGACTGACAGTAATGGACGACATTTAAAGTACTAGAATCAAATACGTGAATTATTAGAATAATATACAAATATGGACTCATAATTAAAAAGAACGATTTTCAAGAATTTACCGAAATTTTGGCAGAATTTTCCCTAAAAAAGAAAGTAGCCCCCAGAAACAGAAATCATAACACTTCTATTATTCAGCCCATAGGCCCACATACAATATCAACAATTCAATTGACCCCTCATGGGTCTCCAACTCAACAATAAGTAAATATTTATAATAATCCTGCACACCTCAATTATTTAATCCAAATAAATAATTAATTATCTATAAAAGTTTGATAATTATCCCATTCCAATTCTATTTATTAATCCACTAAATAATAATTAATCTCAACCTCCAATTAAATTCATTTTTTTAATTCACAATACCTCAAAAATAATAATAATCTCGAAGTAACTCGATTAATTAATTCAAATTAATTTCATAGAATAATTATTTACTTAAATCTTATTTATTTATTTTACATCAACTCCCATAATTATCTTTTACTTCTCTATACTCCAAAAATACTTTTGAAATATTTCAAATAATTCATCCTTAACTATATAATAATTATATTCCCAATTCTGGTCTCAAATACTTTAATAAGTTCTTAATAGTCAATAACTAATTATTAATTAATTCATCAAAGTCATTAACAATTAAATTATATCCACAATCACTCCCAATTTGTATAATTAATTTACCTTAATTTATAGATTTAAAATAATCACAATTATTGATAATTCACTGCCTGAAAATCTTACAACTAGTATCAAACTCAATATTTTTCCATAAATATCATCGAAATAATTTCTTTAATAACTCTAAATAACCTAAAATAATTTATCATAATTTATCTTCTCAAAATAAATACAGTTATTAAATTTTAACTACCTAAATTCTCTAATACCAATATAAATATAAAACTATTTTTACAAATTTATCTCCAAATAATTAATAAATAATTTTAGAATAAATTTAAACATACTTTCTCGAAATTTATCGAAAATCTACGAGTGTTCAAATTTTTTTATTCTGGCTTGTTCTCCGGTTGGGGCAAAATTTATGTAATGGGAAAGTTTATGAGAAGAGGAGTCCAAAAAAATTAGAATCAATAGAAATGACTACTGGAATTGGCCGGAATCTGCTATAGAATGTCCAGTGGTTCTATCTTTTAATCTCCTTTTTCGGCGAACATCAAGTGGCAATTTGAGAACCAAATGAAAGCTGGGATCAAGACAAAACCATAGGAACTAGAATAATTCAATTTGAAGTTCAAATGAGAGAGTTATGGCTATTTAAATTTTTTTACCAACATGGTCATGGGAACTATTTTGAACAGAAATAACTCATTACCTAGTGATCAAAATTAAGCAAGATTAGTGTCTATGAACTCTCCTTATAGCAAGCTACATGATGGTATCAGAGGTGTCGACCACCTCTCTCCGATTTGGCCAGAATCAGTACAGGAAGTGGCCGACCATTCTCCTCCTCCTCCTCCTCCTCCTCCTCGTCTTCTTCTTCTTCACTGCTTTAGCAAATTAAAATCTATTGGCAACCAATCTGAGGTGACCACGTGGCAGTCTCAGGTTGGTTCAATATTTTTTTTTTATTTTTTTAAAAATTTATAAAAAATTTATTTTAAGTCCAAAAATTATAAATAAATAGTTAATAAAATTCTTATAAAATATACTTCATTTTAACATACTAAAACTTAAAAAATAATATCTTTCTAATTTAATAAAAATTATTTAAATATAAATTTAATAATTAAAATAATTTATTTAACTAAATAAGTGAGTATAAAAATTAAATTATTAAATAATACATAATAATATGACACTAATTAAAATTAAAATTAATTTTGAAAAATATGTTTTCCTTTTATTTTTAAATATTTATTTCTTTGAAATATAATTAATTCCAAAAAAATCTTTATATTCATAACTTTAATTAAATATTTATAAAATAATTATTATTTATAAATAAAATATAATTTTTAAAAATATTTCAAAAATATGGGTGTTACAAGTACGGAGAGCGAAGAAGCATCCGAGTAAACGATAGTACAAAGCATGAATGCAGCATAACTGACATTAGCTGTAACCTGTTGCGAAAGGGGTCAGTTGCATCTCTACAAGTAAGTTATGGTCAGTATATCAAAACAGAATTGAAAAGTTGAAGGAAAGAAATAGTAAATACCTAAGAAGGGTCACGGCTACTAAAGAACGCTCGAATGGTGCAAAAATCACACCTCGATGGCTCTGTCCTATAATCCATGTTCCATATGATGCCAATAGGGAATGCCTCAAGCCTAGGAGCATCCAACAAAGGGGCAAGTGTAGGAAAACACTCATAAGCCCAAAGCTGACAAAGTGGCCAAAAGAGTTAGATGAACAGATAATTGTAACTAACTAAAATTTGAAAATATGTTCAAAATAGAAATATACCTCTCAAATAAAAACAAGTCCCTCCAAATGAAGAAAAGGCTCATGGGGATAAATCAGTCATCTCTCGATACATGGTGCTCAGAATAGCTCCAACCCAATCATATGTCCCAAGCAGTGACAAACATAGGAAGTTGGGAAGAATGTTCAAGTCAATCGTATCCCGACGAGTATGAGTAAAGGTGCAACCCGCTAAAGTCAGCATCATAAGGCGAGTAATGGGCACAACATCCTAAAAAACTCTAACAAAAGGCTATATATCTCTCATACGTGCTTGCAGTCAAGTGCATATAACCAAAATGCGGTTACGGGAAGGATCTTATCCTAAGAGTCTCTCCATCTCTTAAGAACAAAATGCATTCCGCCAATAAAAATAGAACTCTATTGGGCGAGATCCAAATCGCAACTCAATCAGCATGCATGGATCAATAGGGTTTACAGTCAACTCATCGCATGAAAAATAAAAGGTATTAGTGGTATCCCACCACCACTCAGCCAATGCCTTTATTAAGGACATGGTACTCTCAGAAGGGGGTGTGAGTCCCATAAATGACACAAAATCAATCGGCTCAATCAAATCTCTCAATATACCAGCACCTATATTCTTTGTTATGTAGGTGAGGTTTGAACTACCTCCCTTATTCCTAATGGTCATATGCTAAAAGATAAAAAAAAAATGAATAAAATAAATAAATAATAGAGTGCGGAAAAGGAAGAGAGGGAAAAAAAAAAAAGAAAAAAAAAAACTATATCCTTCCATCCCAAGATATGTGTTCCTCAGGCTCCTGCAGCAGATTCTAGGGATTTTCTCCCACAGAGCCTTGTAGTTTTGGTGACCCCTAGTGGAAATGGAGCTAGCTTCGGATGCCATGCTAAAGTTGAGAGAAAAAGTTAGAGAGATAAATTTAAGAGAGAGAGTGAGTTGGAGAAAATAAATGAAAAAGAGAGGTCACCTCTTATTTATAGTTTTTGGAAATATTGAAAATGACCTTCACGTCTTTTCGCATCCCACAAAAGCCCGAAATTGTGATATCAGATCCGTTTCAACTCAGAATTCAGCGTCGTCAGTTCCATCAAAACCGTATGATTTTTCTCTATTTTATGAGATATCATTTGCCTAAATCAAACAAGAGATGCTTATGTAGTATAGAAAATACCAGAAATTGAAAAATACTGAAAAATAAAAAATACTCAAATTGTTCAAGCATACCAATACATTAACAGATACTTCAAAGTGCACTCAGAACGCATTTATTTCATTTCAAGCAGACAAAAATCATTTGGTTTACTACCATCACTTTTACCCTTCAAATATGAATAGAAGTGATGAGGTAGTTATGAACACGTGTTTTTACACCTCAAGCAGCCTCAGGACCATACCAGACTGATCGACATCGACCGAGGTTCAAATCGCCTTCAAAATAGACAAACCAGGCAAAAAGCAACAGAAAATAGCAATGTGGCAGCAGTGGATACGCTAAGGTAGGCTTGCAACGCTGCTACCTCTCCTCGGCAAATTTGTCATGCCTTACCGATGACAACCACCTATGATGGAACTGGCAGCGCCACCCTTTAATGGTGGTGCATCCAAGCGTTCACGGTGATACCGCCAGTGAGGACCAGTGGCAGCCTGTAATTTTTCTTCATCCTGCATCGAATTTCACATTGGTTGCTCCCCCAGGCTTTCAACTATAAATATAGGTTCATTTGACCTTCAAAAATAACACTAGAACATTTAAGTTGAGTTTTCCTTAGTTGGATCTCCCTTCTCCCTCCTAAATCAATATTCTTTTAACATAAGCGGTTCACTTCTCTTTGATTTTGAATCGATTTCTTTAATTCTCTTTGAGTTAAAGGAATATAAGATATTTTTGGACAAAAATTGGACTAGCAATTTAACTTGGCTTAATAATTAAAAAATAATTGAACATTTAGACTAATTTTATTTCCCTAACGAAAAGTGGAACTCCGATATGGAAGAATTCTAAAACACCTTCCGCCCAAGTCGTGAAGCAAGATGCATATTATAAACTCATTCTTTTCAATTCTTTGCATTGCATATTGCATATTTCCTTCTTCTACCTTTATTTAAATTGGTAAAGCATCAATTAAAAAACCAAAACATAATAAAAGATAAAGGTTAAAATCAGACTTTTCAAATTTAACCCCTTTGCCAAAAAGAAAGAACTGTGTGGGTTTTGATTCTCATTCAAAGGGGTAAGCAGGCAAGATGTTTAACAGCTTCAAATCTAAAAAATACAAAAAATAATTTTTCGCAATTTTTTTTTTTTTTTTTGCATTTAAGTTTATTTCATTTTTTATGTAATTTTGGAGAATGTGTGATTAACCTAGAACCTATAAGGGCTAGAGTTGATATCCCTTATTTTTTACTTTTGATGTAATATTTAATTCATTTGCCTTTTATTGTTTTTTTACTTGGATGTTTTATTACTTACTTTATATTGTAAATTATTTCATTTTATGTCATCTTATAAGTTGTACATGAAAATATGCATTTTTTCATAAATCATAAGTTAAATGGAAAGCCTAATTGGAGTTACTTAAAACCAAAAACCTAGTCCCCGAATTCAGTCCCGGTTCGAAGGTCTATTGATTTATTCTTGGTTAACTTTGGAGTCAAAATTAGGTTTCCTTTTTTTTTCATAAAAATAAAGGTGGCGACTCTAGAATAATTTAAAAAATAAAGTTAAAGAAATAATTTACAAATATAATACAATAGCTGTTTTTATTGCATGAGAAATCACCCAAATAAGCACTATGATTCCTTGAGTGGACCGAACAGGTGCTCGAGCGAGGTCTCACATTCACTTGAACAAAACTTGTGTCAAATGACATGGCTACCCTTATTAGTATATGGATTTGAGGAAGCAAAAAGGTATGATGGCTCTGAGAAGCAAAAGAGCAAACCTCTAGTCAGAATGGCAGCTCAAGTAACAAAAACTAAAGCTAAGGATCATGACTCAAGGAAGGAGCTTGCTAAGATGGAAGAATGTTCATCTACTATTTCTATTGCCGTGCAAAGATAAGTTAAAAAATACTTCAAAGGCAAGGGAGTGGCAGATGGAGGATATGTAAACTACACCAACTATATAGGTATTGTCTACACCCTAGCTCTTAATTTTTTTATTGTGGGTTTGGAAGTGTCTGGATCATAAATTCAAATGCTACAATGAATGTGCTTTGTCTTGACTTTAAGTGTACAACTTGCAAAACTTAACACACTTACCACAGTAAACCCACCTGATAAAATTACCAAAATAGTTCACAACATAGGCACCACTACACTTACATCCAAACTAAATTTGACCAAAGTCTTTCATGTTCCCACTTTTGGATTTAATTTTCTCTAAAACAAACTCACACAGACAGTTAATATCAAGATTATCTTTTATGACACTCATTGTGCCTTTCTAGTCCTATTGACTGATGAATTATTAGTAGCGGAACCTCCTATGATGGACTATATATCCTAGATAAGAAAAGTTTTATTGTAGATGTCATCTAAGATGTTAGTCCCTTTGGCAACCAAGAGGGGGGTGAATTGGTTGACTTTAAAAATAATAACCAATTAAAAATATGATGAAGGAAGAGAAGAAAAAAATCAACACAAAGATTTATAGTGGTTCGGCAAAAAACGAGTATACGTCCACTCCTCAAGATCACACTTGAGTATTTCACTACCTTTGATCCTTTTACAGGTTCAAGATCAAACCTAAGTGTTTTGGTTCACACTTTAACCTTATACAATGTGTTTTTCTCAAACTAGGTTCACACACAACCTTTTACAATAA
>CANXYC010196092.1:0-23669 GCA_948193065.1 Aleurites moluccanus | reverse complement strand
AACATTGGCTTTCCCTGGGTGATATAAGATTTCACAGTCATAATCCTTAAGCAATTCAACCCATCTTCTTTGCCTAAGGTTGAGATCTTTCTGCTGAAATATGTACTTCAAACTCTTATGATCTGTGAAAATCTCACACTTCTTACCATACAAGTAGTATCTCCAGATCTTCAATGCAAACACTACTGTAGCCATCTCAAAATCCTGAGTTGGATAGTTCATCTCATGCTTCCTCAACTTCCTCGAAGCATAAGCTATCACTCTTTCATGCTGCATAAGCATACAACCAAGCCCCACTCACGATGCATCGCAATACACCGCATATCCTCCTTCACCCAACGGCAAAGCTAAAATAGGTGCTATGGTGAGACAAGTCTTTAACTTCTGGAAGCTCTCTTCATATGCATCTGACCATAGAAATTTAACTTGCTTCTGGGTAAGCTTGCTCAAAGGAGCTGCAATCCGGAGAAGTCTTGAACAAATCTCCTGTAGTATCCTGCCAAACCCAAGAAACTTCTGACTTCTGAAACATTTGTGGGTCTAGGCCAACTAAGAATTGCATCAACCTTTTTAAGATCAACTCTAATCCCTTCTTTGCTCACTATATGCCCCAAAAAGCCCACATTCTCAAGCCAGAATTCACACTTCGAAAGCTTGGCAAACAACTGATGCTCCCTCAAAATCTGCAACACAACTCTAAGGTGCTCTTCATACTCTTCTTTACTCTTAGAATATGCAAGAATGTCATCAATAAATACAATGACAAACTTGTCTAGGAATGGCCTGAACACCCTATTCATCAAATCCATAAATGCAGCTGGTGCATTAGTCAATCCAAATGACAACACTAAAAACTCATAGTGTCTATATCTGGTCCGGAATGCTGACTTCGATACATCTTCATTCCGAATTCTCAATTGATGGTACTCTGACCTCAAGTCTATCTTAGAGAAATGACTTGCACCTTGCAGCTGATCAAATAAATCATCAATCCTTGGCAAAAGGATACTTGTTCTTGATGGTCACCTTGTTAAGCTGCCTGTAGTCTATGCATAACCTCATAGAACCATCCTTCTTCTTCATAAAGAGTACAGGTGCTCCCCATGGTGAACTACTGGGTCTAATGAATCCCTTGTCAAGCAGATCTTGCAATTGAGTCTTCAATTCTTTCAACTCAACTGGTGCCATATGGTAGGGAGGAATAGAAATCAGACTTGTGCAAGGTAGCAACTCTATACCGAACTCTATCTCTCTATCAGGCGGCAAACCAGACAATTCTTCAGGAAATACATCCGAGAACTCACTAACTATAGGAATCTGCTCCATACTCTTCACTTCCTTACTAGTGTCCTGGACATATGCCAAATATCCTTGGCAACCCTTCCTCAATAATCTCCTTGCCCCAATGGCAGATATCACATTGTAAGGTACTTCACTCTGCTCCCCTTGGAATTCAAATTCTTCACCCAAAGGTGGCTTAAAGATAAGCTTCTTCCCATTACAATCTATAATAGCATAGTGCTTGGATAACCAATCCATGCCCAAAATTACATCGAACTCCAACACTGGCAATTCAATCAAATCTGCATCCAAGTTCTTGCCACCTATGCTAACCACACAGGATGGATAGGACTTCTAAACCTCAATCTCTTCCTCCAAAGGAGTATACACAACCAACACATTCTCAAACAAAACACAAGGCACATGCAATTTCTTAGCAAAGCAGGATGATACAAATGAATGCGTAGCTCCCGAATCAAACAAAACTCTAGCAGTCAAGGCTTGAATCGGAAGAATACCTGTGACCACAGTGTTGGATGCTTGGGCTTCATGCTGTGCCAAGTCTAAAACTCTCCCTCTTTCTCTACCCATAGAAGCTAATCCGGAGGCCTGAGACTCATGCTGACCTGATCCTCTGCCAGCTTCAATAGCTCTGCCCAAATTACCTCTACCTTTTCCTGGCTGCTGACCAATGCTCCTCTCTCTGCTCATATGAACTGTAGCCTGATAAGCCTGATGCCTAACTCCAAAAGAAGGCTATGGAAAATCCTTAAGAAGATGACCATGTTGTCCACATCCATAGCATGCACCTGACCCATAGAAGCAAGGTCCTCTATGAAGCTTACCACATATAGGACAAGAAGGATTAGTCCTAGGTGGTGTTGAACTGGCTGCACTGTGGCTCACTTAAGGAACAAATCTAGAGGGATTCAGTCTCTGCTGGGATCTCCCTGATGGTCCTCTAAATCCCCCTCTAACAACTGATTGAGGTAAGATATTCATACTCTTTACCCCACTGTCTTGCCTAGAAGAGCTTCCAACTTTAGCCTTCTTATTCTCTTCTCTTTCGAATCTGGCTTCCATTTTCCTGTTCTCAATCACTCTTGCTTTGTCCACTAACTTGGAATAAGAATCAAATTTAAGAGCAGCCAACACTTTAAATAATGGAGCCACCAATTCCCTATGGAACCACTGAATCCTTGCCGCTTCTGAAGGCACAAGGGCTGGAGCAAACTTACTTAACAGGCTGAATTTCTTCGCATACTCTGATACAGTCATATCCGGAGTCTGAACCAACCTCTCAAACTCCATGGATTTAGCATCCCTTACACTCTCTGGAAGAAACTCATAAAGGACCATTTCTTTGAATCTCTCCCATGATAACTCTTCATTATCGCGAAGCATACTAGAAATGCTTCTCTTGAACCAATATTTCGCATCAGCTTTCATCAAATAACCCGCAAATTCAATGGCTCTCCTATCAGGAATCCTCAAAATCTAGATCTTCTCTTCTATCTCTTCTAGAAAGTCTGTAGGATCTACCTCACCTCGGTACTCTGAAGGCTTGAACTTCAGAAATTTCTCAAAAGAAACCTCCTTAACCTGATGTACCACTGCGGGCGAGGGTGGAGGAACTGGAATATCTGGAACTGCCTAAACTGGAGAAGCCTGTTGCTGCCTCTGCTGAGTAATAAACTAGGCTAATACCTCATAATTCCTCTGCAACTGGTCTAACTGCTGCGCCATATGAATCACATCAACTGGTGGCACAGGAGGAACCACATCTCCTCTATTCCCTCATACTGAACCCTCTTCAGAAGGAAATTCTCGTTTAGGACGGCCTCGACCTCGTCCTCTGCCGCGACGTAGAGGCATCTCGATACTGATAAGAAGAACAAACACATTAGACTCACTACGCACACTTAACGTAGATATATATATCAAAGGAAGACACAATTGGATGAGACATGATCCTATGCTCCGTAGTTATCTTAATCAACGCTTATACTAGTACTCATGCATCTCTATCTATCTTCTATGTTAAGGATTGTAAACCTAGTGCTCTGATACCACCTCTGTCACACCTCAACTCCAGTGGTGCGACGGTCCTAGGGCAAGGTAGGCTTAAGGCCACCATAAACCTGTAGAACTCACAAATCATGAATCTCATATATCATTATATCAATTACAACCTCATACATTATCATACAATGATCATTTCCATACATATAATTAAAATCAATCATATCTTTTATATTATCATTTCATATCTTTCTCTTGTTCCTTAATGATCAAAAGAGGCATCTCACATCACTGAGGAACAAGAGTACCCAAAAGGTAATAATCATACTTCAAAATATACTAATATCCTCAAATGACTAACTACGAAACTCTAGAGTATACTCCCATTACATATTATGTCATAATACCATTTAATGAATATACAAAATATTTCAAAAGTTATTACAATGAAGCTTCTTGGGAGAATGGATCAAGAAGTTGGATCTTCTCTATTAGCTCCTTCTCGAGCTATGCTATCACCTGAAATCCACAAAAGAGGAGTGAGCCTTCAACTCAATAAGATATTAACATTTTAAATCAAAAGTCTGAATATCGAATCATGATCATGAACAAATATTTATATATATAAGTATGAAAGAGTCATAAGCTTTACTTAAAGGAAACATGGTGCTCATAACAATTTGGCTATATCAAATCGTATCATAAATCAGATCATGGCTTGTATTTAGAACATGGAATGCCCACAAAGCATGGCATTATCAAATCTCATATGATAAAACTGATCTCATATCATAACATACGTATTAGTAGCCTTGCTATCTTAACGTGCACACATGCTTGGCCAGGCATGCGCTTAGAGCTCATGGCCCCCTCTAGGTGGAACACTGATAAAAACCCTATCAGCTGGGCTCCCAAAGTGCACAATGGACTAATGAATTTACTCTCATTGGGAAGAGCATTCTATCTTTGGTTCATGGGTTTCAATCTCATAAGAAGCATATTGGTCGCAAGACCATCATCATATATCATCAATCAAATTGGGTTTACAAACAGAAACATATGAACTTGATCCAAGGAAATTGATCAAGTCATTTATATTATATATATATACAAATATTTACATATGAATGAACAAGTCAAAGATGCTAGGTAACATTATTTTGAGAAGCAAGAAACAAATAAATGTTCATACTTACCTTAACAAAATTTCTCTTGAAATTTCCTCTAGCAAATTCCAACTCTAACTCTTCAATTAATTTGATTTCCTCCTCCTAAGAAATTTTCCCAAATATACAAAATTAGGGTTTTCTCCAAATCAATAATATTTATCATGACTTCCTAATAATTAATTATCTTAGAGTCTCTATTCTTAATTCCCAATAATAATTTTATTTATCTCTTTAAGAAAATTCTGCATTTAATTTTGGAGTTACTGTT
Organism: Aleurites moluccanus; assembly: GCA_948193065.1. NCBI lineage: Eukaryota > Viridiplantae > Streptophyta > Magnoliopsida > Malpighiales > Euphorbiaceae > Aleurites > Aleurites moluccanus. The sequence continues at coordinate 18,929 of CANXYC010196092.1, read as the reverse complement.
CATGTTACTATTCATGATAGCCTCAACATTCTGATTTCTCCCACATTAATTACCATTAATGACTTCAGATTACTTGCAATAAATTCTATATACCCAATATTAATTATCCTAACTTATAGACTTAAATAAATCTAAAGAAAATAGCTTAAAAAGAAAATTTACCTTATTTCCTTCAAACTGAAATTTCTGAGATTCTTGCTCAAATCTGATGGTTTTGTCCTTAATCTAAAATAATCTAGAATTCTAATGCATTAATTTGAGTATTAATGCCTTAGAAAATAAAATGAGGCTAACTCCGAGAAAAGACTGAATTTATCGAAGGAAGAAGGAAGGAAAAATCATGAAATGCTACTGGGGTTACTGGAGTTAAATAGGCCATTGCCCAGAAAACACGCTTGCCAGCTCGCCAATCAGCCTCGGCAAAACTACCTCGCCTAATCCGGCTAGCCATTCCCACTTTGCATTTCCCAGGTCGCACTTTCCAGCTCACCAAACTTGATTCGGCAATGCCACTTCGCTATCCCAGCTCGCATATGCTACCTCGCGTATGCTGCTTCGCCAAACTCTCCTCGCGATCTCTTCCTTGCATATGCCATCTCGGCAATGCTTCTTCGCCTCTTCGCTTCTTCGCCTCTTCCCTTCTTCGCGAACTGCCACTTCGCACATTCCCTCTTCGCATAATGCCTCTTCGCATAATGCCACCTCGCCTTTCCTCTTCGCCAAACCCTCTTCGCTAAACCTCTTTCCCAAATCCTCTTTGCAAATGCCATCTCGCATATGCCTCTTTGCCAATTGCTACTTCGGCAATCTCACCTCGCCACTTCGCATTGCCGGCTCACCACACCAAAACTTCTCTAAGTTAAAACCTTTTCTAGACATCTCACACTTAGCCAGCTCGCAAGTGAGCTATAAGTATCCAAACTTACTGATTCTTTTTATTACTTAAAAATAAACATGCAGGGGAACAACATATCAAAATTTCAAATCATAAGGACCAACACACAGGCCATGGTGACTCTCCAAATGTCACCCAGACTTCTGCCCCAAAATCCAACCGAATAACCTTGTGAAAAACTACTCTCTACTGAGATATACTTATCCAAAAATTCTGAAATTTTTCAGCCATCATCACAACACATAAAGGAACATTTTTTATGTTCACACCTTTAGCTAATTCTATCTCAGTCATTCCCAGTAAATTCAAATAGACACTAACTTCCTGCAGAAATACTCAACCAGACTAGCCTTACTCAAATATACATAACTCATCACACACATAGAATTTTGCCAAACCATTTTACAGAATTATAGTTAAGACATAAACTCACAACTTTCATGTTTTACACTTTACTAAATTATATCTTTAAGAATATGAAATTATCATCACAATATACTGTAACTGAAATTTAAAAATTCTGTAATTATCAAACATTGTCATTTGACATTAATTAATTCTCATACAAAATTAATAAAAACACTACAAAATGGCAGATATTACAGATCCTATATGTGTTTACTTGCCTAAACAGCTCAAATGAGCTAAAGTTACAGAAATTGAGCCTTGTTGATTCTCTTGCCTATTTGATATCTTATTTGCTATCTTTAACATGTTCTAATGTTTGTATGACAAAGCTACCTTACTGATGGGGTAGTGGGTAAATACCATAATTATTGTGCATAATAAAATTCTAGTGATACCCTAGCTAGAAAAGGTTATAGTCTTAGCCATAGGGTCTGGTCCACCTTATGCTATTTGCATGTTATATTGATAATGATATGTATTTCATGGCCCAGTTTCTGTTATATATACATGGTTATTATTTCTCCCAATGCCTATACATCTATATTTAATGTCTATAAACCATTTCCCTTAATTTGGTCCTTTGATGTGCTATCCATGAGTCAATTGTTAATACTGTTCATTGATTGTTTTCTACCCAGCTTAATGTATGATAATATATATTTAGTGGTTTTATCTTTTCAGGTCAGGAATAAAGCTGGTCCAAGATTTTTTCATCAGTGGATCTTGCTTTGTTATAATAATGTAAATATTGAACTTATATATATTCCTTGTATATATTTTAGATGCTCCATAGATATGTAAATTATTTGGATGACTATACTTAGTATGGTCTGTAATATTATTAGTTATTGATATTTAATATATATGAGATGTGTTGAAATCAAATATTATCACAGATGATGATAAATAGACTGATTATATGGATATAGATATGTCATAGCAGATGATTATATGTTATAGAAGAATTCTACGGGTGTCGGTAGCCTTATGTCGTTCCTACATCCTAGGACTGTCATATTCTAAAATTGGGATGTCACAGACACATATCCATATTTAAGATCCGAAGCAGCACCTAGCACAAGTAACTCCATTTCATTCTCATTGAATCGATTATTCAACTACTGTAATTGAGAATCAATAATGTTAATAAAAATGTAAACCATATAATGATTGAGACTTCCGTTGTAACACTTGGTAAAGTAGATCAGTGATTCCAAAGATCTCTTTTATAATATGCAAAAGCAATACAAATTGAAAATATGTTACTGACTCATAAGTTTTCATGACCTCAACAAGTTGAGTAGAGCTAGTTCCTTCTTCAATAAACTAATAAGCACCTCACATGTTGGGCTAAACATCTTCAATAAGCTAGAGATGGAATGCAAGTGAAAACTCTAGGGATTTTTTCAAAAATACCGAAAAAAATAAAAAAATATTTCATTTTTACTGTTAGAAAAGAAAAATTCAAAAATACTACATATCTAAAAATATTTTTTCAAAAATATTGTTTATCTAAAAATATATTTTCTAAAATACGACATATACTAAATATATACCAAACATATACCAAAGATATACTATACATATACCAAACATATATCAAACATATACTAAAAAATAGAAAAAAAAATGAAAAGAAAAAAAGTAACCGTAAAATTTAAAAAAAAAATAAAAAAACAGTATATTTGTATAATATTCCCAAAACTCTAATGAGTATCTCCAGCTCATTGTAGTGAGATAATTTGATTTTTCCATATACCAATTCCAAGATCACTACTAGAAATTAAATATTCAATTTCAGAAGCTATAACAACCTTTAATTTATCATTGTGTTTGCAAGAAGCACTAGCAATGTTGACTATGAGAGTCAAATCAATGAATAATGTTGAATAAGAACCACTTTATAAGGTGTCGCTAGCTAAATGTGATGGACCATGCAAAGTATATAATAAGCAGAAGGAGAATCCTTATAAATTAAAGCTTGTAACCCATTCCATGCACTGTGCATATTGCTTATCCATCATAACATTGGCTTCAAATAGATTGAACACCAATATTATAAGAGGAAATAAGAGAATTTATTGCATCCTTTAGTGTTAGTGCTGAAGTATCAAGTACATAAAAGAACTCCAAAAAATCTTTCTGGCACAAAATATTTTTTTATCAATGAATCTCAGAATAAGTGTCATTTGTTCATTCTTGGAAATATCTAGAGCCTCATCAACAATAATACAAAACATTGCATCTCAAATTTCTTCTCGAATTTCTCTTTTTATTTGATTTGGGAAACACCATTATATAATATACTATTCAATCTCAAGAGATGTGAACATGAAATTTTGAGGTGTTTTGTCCAAAATATCTTTTTTTTAACCTCATTGCAGAAAAATGCATATCATTTATCACTTCAATAAAATTTCCACGATTCATTGAGTCAACAGTTTCAACATTTCCTCATAAAGCACATCCTTGGAATGCAAGCCATTGAACACCAAAAATTGAGACTTTCAATTGAAGCCGATAATTTGTAATTTGTTGAGCACTCTGTTGAGAAAATGATTTTTCAATATGTTGATATTGATCTATCAAGGCACAACATTTTTGCAAAGCATTTTTATATGGTGATGTTGGAGTGCTCCCTTTATGCTTTAAAAAATGCTCCGTGTTTTCTAACTATAGTCCTCTTCCAATTTTGAAATTCTTCACTAATGAAAGTGTTTCAATTTTTAGGACTACAACAGAGATAACATGGAAGGCAAAATGCAATTGTAATGCCTTTCTAGCAACAGAACTCAAACAATATGTAATATTCTAGAAAAACATAAGGACTTAAGTGGACCACAGCAATGGAGATTAAGTGACTAGGAGAGTAAATGAGTCAAATTGGTTTTAGAAAGTATACAAAGAACATTGAAGGAAAAAATTTTCCAAATGAACCCTAAGAAGGATAACAAATACCATCAATCATAATGAATTTTTAAAATATTTTTAAAAGATTTTTTTTTACTAAAACTAATTAATGATAACTTAAATTAGGATTTTAAATTATCTAAAAAAATAATTTGAGGATCAATATAGAGTTTAATAAGTGAATAGATGGTAAAAAAATATAAGGTGTTTAGAAAATCCTAAATTGGGGCACATGTTAATTTCTGAATTTTAATTAATTTTTGACAGTTCTTTTGTTCAAATTTATTTCATATAACTCAAATTAGATGGATTATGGACTAATTAAAAATAAATTAAAGTAAGTATAGTGAATTAAAGGTGATTGGAGTTGAAGATGGAAGAGAAGGAATAGTAAATAATGGCAAAATCGTAAATAAGTAGAAGTTAGAACCCAAATTATTTCTAAATATTAATTAAATAATAAAATAGAGGAAATTTTCTTCTTGGACCATATGTTGTCCAGCCACTTGGATGAAATATTAAAGGTGTATGAAGATTTTTATTTCTTCCTTAATTTACAAAGTTCCATTTGTCCAAAAAAAATCAAGATTTATCTAGAAAATTCTCTAATTTTCTTCCTTTTTCATGTGTTCTAATGACTTAAGGCTTTAGAAAAAATTAAAATATATACATTATGTGTTGAAGTGTCCAAACCTCTCAACCTCTCTTCCCTCAAATATTTCTTCAAACTCCTCCATTAAAGCCAATCTTCCAAGCCAATTAGAGTTAGATGTTTACAAAGAAATGAAGTTGGAAGGTTAGTTTGATTGCTAATTAAGAATTTGAGCAAAGGAAAGAAAAGATTCAAGTCTCGAAGAAAAGGTAATTTGCTAAACTTAGTCTTTAATTCAATTTAATGAATTTTATAGCTAGAATAGTTGATGAATTGGATTATTTGATTTAAATAGTGGTGATATGTTAAAGTTAGATTAGGATTATATGAACTTTTAAAGAAATAGAAAGTTGTGGCTCCATTTTGATGGTCTTATGAAAAGAATTTGGAAAAGTATAAAATATGAAAGTTGTATATTTAGGTCTTAAATATATTTTTCTAAAAAGTTTTATAAAATTTAAAGTGTGTAAAGAGATATTAGTCTTTAAATGAAACTGGTTCGGATTACTAGCTCTGTAGAAAAGCTATTGATTTTTTTTATTCATTTGGAGACCTTAAATTCTGAATTAGGAAAAATAAAAAACATAAAAAAAAATGTTCATTTATATGTTGTATAAATATCTGTAAAATAGTTTTACAATTGAATGTGCAAGAATTGAGTTACAGCTATGATAATGAGGTCTGTCCGGATGAGAGTTGTAGGATAGCAGGGTTGACTTCAAATGACCACCATAAATTGTGTAGTACTTGAATTAATCTAAATTTTGGATATATTGGAATTGGAGATGTATAGTTTAAGTATGAAAAAAAATCAGAATAATTGGACATTTGTAGTTAAAGATAACAGTAAATGAATCAAAATTGTCAGTAGGAAATACTAAAGAAAATATTTAGATACAAACCCTAGAATTTGGAGGAAAACTTAAATTGAGTTTAATTATTAGAAATTGAAATAAAATTGACTATTAATTTGATGTTTAATTGATTGTAGTACATAAGAAAATGGAAAAGATGATGGAAATGAAAATGATGAGCATATGTGTTTAATTGGAGCATTGAAATTCAAGTTGGGAATTTTTGAATTTTTTTGGCTAAATTAGCAATTAAGGTGAGTCATAAATATATTATTATGCATGATTGTAGTCATTCCTTAAATTATTGAATCCATTTACTTATTGTTATTATTTGGACCAAAGCACTTTGATACCTTATATTTTTTATTGATTAATGATCGTTACTTGATATTTTCTACATGGAAATCATACAATATGATCATGAATATTGCACCCTAATTTGCTAAATATCTGATAACATAACATGACATAACTATCCGACCAATGGGTAGTGGATAAGTACCATCGGTATTATACACAATGAATTTTTTTCAATGGGACCCTTGCTAAGAAGGGGCTAATGTCCTAGTCATAAAGTCCGATCAACCTTATGTATTTCATGAGTTATTTCATGAATTATTTCACAAAGACTTGTATTTATTATATTCATGTTATTTGAACTACTAAGCCATTGATATATGTGACCCAAATTTGTTTCATTGATTGATTACGTTACCTATTCAGTTCCTACTAGTTTGAATACCACATGACATGAGTATTTTACCTAGTCTTATGTATAATAATATGTTTATGACTCATTGAATAGCTTATACTCACTCTTTCAATTGTTTAATATTTTTCAGGTAAAGAATAGATAGTGATAGTAGTTCCAAAGGCATTCTTCTTCTTCTTATTTGAACCAGTGATATCAAATAATATAAGACATATTGGTTCTTAGAATTCTGCATGGATTTAAGATGTAGATATGTATTGGGAATAATTATATATATATATAAAATATAACTATGAATAATGATAGGAAATGTATAAGATAATATATGTATGTGATATTTAAGTTCATAATATATTAAGATAATTACTGTCTTATGTGAATATTAATTTAATTGTTTAATGTGATTGAAAATTTTATGAATGAATTATGGTAGTGAGATTATAACGATGGATTAGAAGTATATTTTTATACAGGTTGAGAATTTTAAAAAAATATTAAAAATATTGAACTTGATACTATTCACTTCGGATATTACATTGAAATTACATAGAAAATTATGCTAAAATTAATATTGAATAATTAATGATTTAACTGATCAACTTATGGTATTGAGTTCTACGGGTGTTGGTAGCTTAACTGTTCCCATACCCTAAAACCATCATATTCCAAAAATTTTGAGACGCAGAAAAAAAAATACATCAAAATTGTTTTTTTTTTTTTTTTTTTCATTTGAAAATGAATCGATACATATGTTTTATTATTTACATTGTCACAATATCTCAAGTATTTATAAATATTGATGGTAGCAGTGGCAGAACTAAAATTTAATTAGTAGGGGAAAAATATTTTGAAAAAAAAATCAAAGTAATTAAAATTATGATAAATCTTAAAATTATAAATTTTTTAAATATTAAAAAATTATAATGTTGTTTACAATAATATTTTTTTGAGGTTTTATTGCTTGAACTTGTTATATGATAATTTTGTCCTCAATAATTTTAAACACATTATTTTCAATGTATGATATCAAATAATCATTCAACTAAATATTTCTTATTTGATTACGTAATATAATTTTGATGATATTCATTCTTGAAAATACTATTTCCACAATTATAGTTGTAACATGCAAAATTAAAACGAATTTAGTAACAAATAAACCAGATAGTATACATATACATATATACGTATTATACATATATACGGATATTTATACAGCCTCTAACTTGTATTCATACAGCTTTATATAAAATCCAACTGGAGCAACTTTATAATTTCCTTTGGTACTACTAATTCCCTCTAGTAATATTAATGATATGAACATTAGTATTGAAAATTCAGCAGGGGCAGCTAAAGTGGCTCCGCTACTAACAGGATATTTTGCTAACGAATTATATCATAATTATTTCATATAAATTATTATTATTATTAAGTTATTGTTTTTAGTTTTATGTTACAATCAATTTATTCTTTAGTTTTTATTAGAAAAAAAAAAAAAGAATATTTTATTATATATTAGTGTGTATTTTATAAAGTCTCTAATAGATTTATATACAAAATTAACTATCTAATTAAGAAAAAAATTAGAGAGATAATACATATACTACCATATGTAGTAGAAAGTACAATACAGTCAAACACAAGTACAAATATATTCTAACAGTTTTATTTCTTTTTTTTTTTTTATTTCACATCCATTTTATAAATTTATGTTCTAATTTCATAAAAAAATAATAATAAAAATAATAAAAAGAAACATTATAATTAAGATTTTAGGAATGAAAGATTAAAATGCATTTAAAATTTTATAATTTTATAAATAAGAATTAAAGTAATAATTATTAATAAATTTTAGGAACTAAAAGTATTAATTTTAAAATAATGGATATTAAAATAATTTACCTTTTTTTAACCATTGGGTGAAATTAGATTCAATACTTATTTTGGGTTTTCTCTTGTAAAATAAAATAGAGTGACAACTATCTTCTTTTTCCTATAAAAAAATTAATTTATTTTCTAGGAAATTGTTATTTTGAAGAACACATTTCTAAATGTTGCAAAAAATAATTTGAAATTGTTATTTAATTATTTTGGAGTTTTTTTGTATTAAAACTAATAAATTTATCTTGAATACAAATTTTAAAAACTTCTAATCGATTTAATTAAAAAAATTATATTTTTCTTGATTGTAACTCCAATTACAATGCCAAGCATACTCTTAATTATTGTGATTATCTATCTAATAGTTTTGGTTAACTTGTATGTATTTGATGTGGTTGAACTAAAACTAATTTCTCTTTTCATTTTGCAATTAGAATGCCTTTTTCTTTTTTATGCCTTACAAATAATTTTTCTGAAATTAATTTAACATATATGACAAAATATGTTTAATCATCTGAATTCTTAAGAAAACTTTCTAAAATTATTTATATACTCTCATTACATTTGATTTGTATGTAATCTTGTGTGAGTTATTATCTTGTAAATGTAAATAATAAAATAATGTTAGATTATATTGTTAAATATATAATAAAATGTGTGTGGATAATCTGATATTGATTAATAATAAGAAATATGAATTATTTATAATAAGAAGTGTAATCTAATCTAAATGGCTTATGTCATTTTGTATTATAAAATCCAATTTATTTTAAACACAATACCTAATATCAATATTAATATTTTGATTTTATCTTAATTTAATTTCTGAGACTTAAAGACTTAGATATGATATCAGAGTTAGGATCTAAACTTGTTGCATATGGACTATATTTTCATATGTATGTTTCCAGATGGCCTGGAGCAAAGGCTACATAATTATTAACCGGATTTAATCCAATTATTTTACTCAGTCGCCACTTAAGAAAAATGCTAAATATATAATGAAATGTATGTGGGTAATCTCATTTGATTAGTAGTAAGAAATATGAATTACATATAATAAGAATTATATTATAAAGCCCAACTTATTATAAGTATAATATATAATACTAATACTAACTCTAAAATCTAGAAACTTTGACATATATATTTTATTCTAATTAAATTTTGTGGAGGAATACAATGGTTGTTAGCAATAAATTACACAAAGGTTCCTCCTAGCATTGGAAAAATTTACAATTGAGGTCTTTGTATTTTGTACTTCAATCTTTCTGTCAATATATAATTATACTTTATCCCTTAAGATTTTACTTTAAACAGCATTTTAGTATTTGAGTAAAATTTAATGAATTTGTAGTCCCTAAAATTAAAAGGTGAGGAATTAAAATAGTATTTTATCCAAAAAAGTAATTTTTTTTTAAATAATCATACAATTTCATTATTGAAAACATGATTATAATACAACCAGGACGCATGGGGAAAAAACAAAATAAACTCAAAAAATATAGATAAATTTAAGATAAATCTAAATTTCAAAAATGGACAGAAAATCTAAAAAAGAGAATATAGATACATCAAAAACCTTTCAAATTTTAAGAGTCTATATGAAGCACATGTGATTGTATAGATCTAACTCTATAATCGGCAAGCACTGTCTTAAAGGCAAAATTATAGAGAGAGTGGTAGATAAAAAATCTACCTAAGATAGAAATGTCATTATAACTCCCTCAGACAATCATATAAGCAGATCTACCATTCCAAAACTGGATTAGATAAATTTGATGAAGAACTAAAGCCTTGAAACACCACCATCCCCCACAGGCACCCTCGATTTGTTGAAAAAATTTAAAATCTAGTGCTCAAAAGCCATCAAACTAACTTACTTCCATCCAAAGATGGAAAACATATTTAAGGATTAGGAAAAACCCCACATTATTTTCATGGCAGCACTAATAAAGCTATCATAGAGAGACAAAATACCCTGCTAAAAGGAGAAAAAAAGAAAAACAAAGCAAAAAAAGAAAGAGAAAGAGGTATTGTCGGACTAAGTTGGTAACCCCTCTAGAGGAAGACACAAATAATTGTAGAGAGAAGTTAGAGAAAAGAAAAATCTAGAGAGAGAGAGAGTTTTTTTGTCACCAAAAAAGTAAAAGGATAGAAAGTAACAATCAAATCATGCATATGATTTTGATAACGTTATATTAATCAGAAGTCATATATTGATGATATTCATTATATTTAATATGCTTTCTATATTCAAGTTAGCTAACATTTTCTAAACCTCTTTTGATAGAAAATTTAAAAAGAATTCAATACGGTAAAATGTATTCCAATGCCCCTGAATTTTGTTCCTTATTATTATTAAATCCCTAATTTTGATTTTGTATTGATTGAATCCTTTAACTTTTAATTACTATCTTATTGAGACCTTTTTTCATGGTAATTAATGCAGGTGGTTCACATGAGCATCAAAATCACGTGAAGAAAAAAAATTGCTTACTGGGATTGAATTGGGTGACATGGAAATAAAAAAAATTAAAAACACAATAAAAAAAATCCAGAAAACGGTGTCTTTTTTACTTTCATATGATTTTGCCCATTTTTCCTTTCCTTCTTCTCTTTCCTTTCCTCTTCAAGCTATTTCTCTATGTATATTTCCTCCATTCCCATTACGTTCTATGGATTATATACCAAACAGTCCACACATAGTGAAACTTTCTTTATCAAATTGTATTCTCTTTTTGTGTTTGTTAAAATTCTTAATCCAAAAATTGTCTCTTTCTTGCAGTTTACTCTTCATTTGGTGTGTCTAAAATAATTTATTTTGATTCCTTTGAGGTTATCTTTGCTTTTTGGGGTTTTTAACAGTGGGGAATTGCCTTAACCAGTCAAAGAAATCCACCGCTAAGATCGCTCCTTATGATATCATCAAATCCACCGCTACCTCAGTTGTCAAATTGTATGGCTCCCCTACCATCATCTTCACCACCTACATTCGCTTCGCTCTTACACTCTTCAATTTTTCCCAATTATTGATATGTTGAAAATGCAACTACAACTCCAAATCGAGGCTGAATCGGTGTCCGAAACGCACTATATATTCCAACTCCAATTTTTCCCAAGAAGTAGAATCAATGAGGGCTTTGTTCAATTTGTAATTGTTTCCTATGTAACAATTTTTCAATTTCTCTTTGGCTGGCTCGTTGCCACTGCCATCGTCATTGCTTTCATGCTCCAAGATCAGTATCACCAACAGCTCTCTCTGGTTCTATCGTCGATTAAACCAAACAAGCGTATGTCACGAGCTTCCCCATACCCATCACAAACATCTCCTACTCTCTTCTTTGGCAACCCCCGTAGCAGCTCTCCCATCCACACCTCCTCTACTATCCTCATTATGCTCTCCACTCCGCCCAAGTACCTTCCATTAACAAACACCCTTGGTGGCATTGTCGCCTCTCATTCCTTCCCTCCCATCAACTCCTTTTACTCCTCTCTAAACCCACAATCCGTTGACACATCTCTCTCGCAAATTAACACCCCAAATCCTTCAATTGCATAGCGAACAATATTTCATGCTTCAAAGGTAAAATTGGGGTTAAAGTTTTATTTATTAGTTAAAAAAAACACCATTTTTATGCAATTGTTAGGTTGAAGGTGAAATTGGGGTTAGAGTTTTCTTTATTGGTTAAAAACAACATCGTTTTTATGCCTTATGTTTTATTTTATTTTATTTTCATTTTCTATGTCATCCAACTCAATCTCAGCCAGAGATTTTTTTCCTTCACACAATTTTGACGCGTGTGTGAAAAAAAAGGGACTCAATAACAAAATGGAACAAAATTCAAGGTTCTCGAGATGCGTTTTTCCATTCAACACTTCCAAAAATTCTTTGACTAAATTGTTGGGCTTAATTTAGTGAGTATGATTTTTGGTATACGTATTTTGTTAAATTTCATCTACCTTTTTTTGAAAATTTGAAGAAATTTTTTGAAATGGATTTTTTTTTTAATTTTCCAAAAATCATCAATATTTTGTTAAATTTCATCAAAATCTGAAGAAATGTGTCTGATATGTAAATATTTCATAGATATTATTGATTTTTTTCATATCTCGACTTTTTTCTTATAATATTGTTAAAAAAAATAAAACATGGATTTTAAACATTTTACTTCATAAATATTTCAATGGAAATATTAAATGATATTGTGATATAAGTCTATGATTTTATCAAATGGTCATAATATTTTTCAGCTATTAATTATCAACAACTAACTATTCGTAACAACTAAATCAAATAATTCTAAAAGTTTTACGAGACTAAGTGTTATACGATAAAAACAGGGGTAGAATTAGGCATTTAGAAAGGGCTAAAAATAGTTATGAGAAAAAATTCAAATTTATAAGGTTAATGTCAAAAAATTTAAAATTTTTAGTACTATTTTATATTATAAAATATTTTTTATTTATAAATTTAATAATACATTGATAACAAATAAAATTTTAAAAAATTTAGAGCAATCCATATATATTTTAAGAAAAAAATTATGAAATATACATAGAATAGATAAAATTTCAAAAATATAGAGTGGCTATGTCATGTCCCACTTTTGGGCTGCGAGGGTCCTAGGGTATGGGTAAAGTTAAAGTTCCCAGAAATCCGTAAAACTCTTTAAACACGTCAATCATCAATTATTCATATTTGAAATCATTCATTTATTTTTATATTCTGCTTGATAATTATTACTCATACAAAAATTTTGCCATAGTTTTTCCTGAATTTTCAATCTAATCCCAGAATATATTTATCATGTTATTCAACCTGCATAGAAATTACACTCCAATTTTTTTTCGCTATCCTTATAACCTCAATTTCATAATTCATTAAAATATTCATAGCACTTCTAAAATCTTTACTTTATTAACTTATTCACATTATTCACATTTTATTTCAGATGTATTTTTCATTAAACAAAATATTCATATACTCACACAATTACCTACTCAACAATACCATGGAGCTCTAAGAGTATATAAATATGATTCCTCAAAACAAATAATTACATTGGAGTTTTTGACGTCCCAAGCCGGAAAAAGGGATGACTTGGGTAACAACCACCACTACAACCTTATTCCTGAAAAAATAATAAATAATTACGAGGTGAGTATAATAATACTCAGTGAGTAATACACCTATTATCTTACTTGTAATGCTAGATGAGGGTGTTGCTCACAAGGAAGATAATGATGTCATAAAATATACAATAATAATGGGTTCATTAATCAATTAAAAATTCATAAAATTGAAGTCATTTAACATATAGATTCGGTTTTACATTGACATTAAAAATCCATACTATATTATATCATAAAATGATAGAATCATTATTGATCACTTAAGCAGAGGCTACAATCCGGTAGCATGCTATTTATTCATACGGTTGATCAAACCGTATGGCTAGAACCTTAACCCCATCCTAGCTAGGATCATTAAACCACTATGGACAATGTCATTAAAACTTCTGTCATTTCATTAATGTCATACGAATAGTGTTTAATCATTAGGTATCCAAAATAATTTAAGCACTTCCAAGAGATTGATACATGAAGCATTAGTCCAATCATGCAAATTTATTTAAATGAATCATTTTGGATTATAAAAAAGGTATGAAATTAATCATAGATCATACAATTGATATTTTTGGCCAACAATAAAATTTCATAGCAGTTTCAATAATTTAATTTGAAAACAATGTCAAGTAAAATAGTATGTATATTACTCACTTTACTAAGCACTTCACATTTCCATTCATTTTACTTGGTTTTATTTCTTTGCATTTTTTAGTTTTTATCAGTCTTTTATTTATTCTTGACTCTATATATTTATTTAATATTAATTTAGATACTATTTAATATAAAATTATATTACTTGTACTTATATTAAAGAAAATTTCTCTAATTTTCAAGTTTTAGGTTTTGCATATAAAGAGCATTTACTGGCAACCTATGTTTCATTACTCATATCTCTCTCTACATTTATTCATTTACTTCAATTTTTATTCTTACTTAAATATACATATTAGATTCTAACATATCCAAAATTCATCTTATTCCCACTATTACATAATTTATGGTGTCAATTTAAACTTAACCTTACAACCAGCCCTATTCTGCCCTGTCACTATATTCTAGCAGTCTCTACTTTTTAGCCTATAACTCAATATATACTTATATAATTACTTTGATTCTTTTCCTATTTACTTTAGACACATAATATTATAACATATCCAAATTTCATATTATTTGGTTCACTGTACAATTATTAGTAAATTATCAAATTTAACCTATAGTCCTGAAATCTCTATTCGAATAGACCCTGATTTCATGTCTATAATTAATTTTTTATTCATCCAATTACAAAACCATTTTACAAAAATTTAGATAACATATAAATTATCATCTTTCATATTTAACACTTTCTCTAATTTAGAGCCTAAAGTTCTCATATCAATAGAAATCATTAGCCTATATTCTATTTATCAGTCAATTCTGGCAGGTGATACTTATGACCTAATATCTCATAAACCACAAATTAAATTAAAAAACCCTTTTACAAGCCTATAGAGAAGACATAAATGAATATTTTTTTTTTATATTGAATACTTCTTCTAATTATACCTCTAACATTCTGTAGTAAATTTCCTGAAACCCTGATTCTGAGTCGGTAACGGTTTTTTCCTAATAACTCTTTCCTCACTTTGAATTTTAGAAATTCCTTTTATAAAAATCTAATTAACATATTTATATACAACTTTCATTTTTTTACCAATCTCACATTCATTCATTAATATTACAGAATACCAGCTATAAATTACTGCCTCTACTGGAATCTGAATTTCCAGATTTTCTACTTAACAAACTTTACCTTATCTAACTAATTCCTAGCATATAACCTCCAATTAAAACTTTAATTATTTAATCAAAATCATATATATTATCAGGTTTCCTTAATCCAACAAAGTCAGAAATTAATCAATCCATAAATAAGTTTAAACTCACCAAATATCAAGTAACATAATTTACCTTAGTCAAGACTTCTTTCTTTGTCACCTTTGTTCTTTTCTTCCACCTCTTCCTCTAATTTTTTTTCCTCTTCAATTTTCCACCGAATTTTGTTTTCTATCCCCTCCTATATTCTTATTGCTTAGCTTATATATGAGTTCCTTACTAAAAAAAATCTAACACTAAAAATAAATTTTCGGTGGTAATTGTTATAAACTTCTAGAATTATGTTGAGTTTTCCTTTAAAATTTAAACATGTGCCTAATTGGTTCTTATTTCCTCACCATGTAATAATCAATCATTTTTTTTCTATCCATATCCATGTTGTGGCCGGCCCACACCAGATACAAATAAATAAATTTGTTTTATTTTCTTACTTTTAATTTATACACCTATAATAATAGAATTCTTAAAGATTAGATCAAAACTTTTGGTTTCTTAGTATTTTGACATGTGTAAAGTCAATTGGACTTAGCATTTCTTTTAAATTCAAACACAAATAAACCTTGGCTTCATTCTCCCAAACTTGTCCGGTCCACCACATGCATATATATGTTGGAATTTTGACTTCTCAATTTAAGTAAAAATAGGGACAAATTTGGTGGGTCCCACCACCTTTTATTTAGCAAAATTCATGTTTTCCACTCTAAATATTTTAATTCTTTGCTTCTTCATTTTCAATCACTTTCAATGACCTTCTATTTAATTCTTTTTTCAATTATAAACATCCAAATATTAACTCTGGCTCAGCCTTTTTAATGGTCCATCACCATCTTTATAGTTGCTTACTCTAAAATCTATAATCTTCGTACCATTTTTTCCTTTGAATTTCTTAACTGATCTTCTTACCTTATTAATTTAGTAAATTTTCATTACTTAACTCACTTGAGTCTGTCTAATATCTGTTATACTATCTATTATGTTTTATTTACTTAATTTCTCAAATTTTACAGTTATTCCGTTATAGCCTTAATAACTGTTTTACATAACTTCTCTTAGGTTTCGATTCTCTTCACTTTCTAATCACTACTTCTCAACACTCCGATTTATTGTAGTCTATCTGGTTTCTTCTGGGGTATTACAAGCTAAAATATATATATTTTAAAAATATATAGCCTAAAATGAAAATTTTAAAATTTGAATAGTCAGTATATTGAGGCTCTTAAATTGTGGCTCCGAAAGCTTTCCATTCGTTACCGTTTCATTGACCAGGAACTCAAGTCAACGTTAGTCTGCGTTTCAAGAGGTAGGTATTCTACCTATTTATGTATGATTATATATAATTTAACATTGATATCAGAGCCGGAATACTTGTGATCAAGTTTAAAAATTGACTAAATATGTTTAATTGATTAAAATCAATTTAATTTTATGGATTTTATTGAATTTTCAAATGTATTAGAGATGGCATGTTTAGGGCTATTTTATTCTATATTATAGCTTTTTGTTTCATGATTTAATTATATTATGTTATAGTACATGTGTAGAGTTTTAAATCGATGCATAAAACACTAAAATCAAACTTAAATTGAGAGAGTTATGGCCTCTCAAAGTTGGAAGCTCGAATCTATGAAACTATAAATTTTTTAGGTTTAGAATCAATTATGTCACTCTCCCAGAGTCAATCTGCATGTTCAAACAATAGGATACAAGTGTCTTTTGGATGAATTAACCACACAAACAGAATCAGGAATCCCAAAAAAACCCCACTGGAAAAAGTCCAAGAATCAGAAAACTCATCCAAGCGGTGTGTGGCCTTCACATGCCACACAAGGTGCGTGGGCCTGAGTCTTCGCTTGTCATGTGTTGTGCACATGATAGCCCCATGACCTACTATCATTCACGTCAAAATGACGAGTAGTTTCATCTGGCCAGCAACGTCGTTTCCACAAAACGTCATGTCATTTGCTGGAGCTCAGTGCTCCTCCTAGACGCTGCCACATGGCAACGCCACTTGTCCTCTCCTTATCTTGCTCTGTCATTCGCTCAAATGACGTGTTGTTTCCCTTTCCCCACGATGTCATTGCTTTGAAATAACTTGTCATTTCTCTCGAGTTCGATGCTACGCCACGTGTGCTGAAAGCGGATGGCCCCTCGGCCCACTTTTGGACTTTTTTTTTGTATTTTTTTCCCTGTTTGATTCCAAATAATTTTATGAAATTATTGATAATTTTTAAATAATTTTTTATGATCATAAAATATTTTTCTTAATTAATTACTATTTTTTATGTGATTAAAAATGCTAAAAAATTTTGAAAATTTTGGAAAAAAATATTTTTTGAGTTTTGAAAATTATAAAATAATATTTTATGATATTCGTGCTTATATTGGGATCAAAAGAATGTGTTTCTTGATCAATATTATTATACAATATGTGTACAATATTATTAATTTTTCACATTTTATTTGTGATAGGTTACAAAAAAAATGGCGATATTCATAAGGACTCCCATGGTAGCACGTACAGCTGCGCTCAAAGCAAAAACGAAGGCGAAAATACGGATCTTAAAAGCACAACTGCGATAGATAAGGATGCATCCTAGGGATTGCATCCATGATTTAGATGCTATGGTGTTGCACATCAATTGTGTGCATGAGAAGTGTCAAAAACATATGGTTAGGGGGTTTGAAGAATGATAGGGAATTATACTCAGCATTGCAGTACACTTTAGTGAATTGTAGATTGCATGAGTTGCTGAATGACCGGTGGGATGTTTGACAAAGGTCTTATCGTATGATAATAAGGTTATTCCTCAAAACAATATGTACAAGAGGAGTAAGAAGGTCTAAGATTATTCTTTAGCTTATTAGTTGAGACTAATTTGTCATTTTTAGAATAATTGGTAGATATTTATTTTATAATAATTATTAATATTTGGTTTGTGGACCTAATTTTTTAATAATTTTATTTTTCAAAATTTTGATAAAATATGTATTAATTTTAATTAATGGTTATCTTAATTAACTATGTATAATTAATTTTGGAATAATTTTGCATGATGTAATTTTCGAAATATATAAATTACTCTATATATAGTTTTTGAGAAACTTGGTTAGAATAATTGAATATTATTTTGCATAAGTTATGATTTTATTATTAATTTTACAATTATCTAGATAATGATTGCATACTTTGTATAATTTTGACTCTAGGTTTTATGTGAATTATTAATGAATATGTAATTGGTTGCATAATAATAAGCATGTAAGCTGTAACATTAATGAAATGGTGTAAATATTATCTCTTGTAGATTGGGTATCTATTTTTTTTAATATGGCATTCACTGATAAGAATATTATTGTTAAACTTAATAAGGGTGCTAAGTTGAGTGGGGACAATTATGAACTCTAGAGTATGAAAATACAATATTGTCACACCCCAACTCCAGTGGTGCGACGGTCCTAGGGCAAGGATAGGCTTAAGGCCACCATAAACCCGTAGAACTCACAGATTTCTATACTCATAAATACCAATAATATAACATCATAAATTTCCATGTTCATACATATAATCAAGGGAAATCAATTGCATACTTCTATATCATTACATATCTT